>QKQZ01081606.1:0-17344 GCA_003595255.1 Solenopsis fugax | reverse complement strand
TTTTTTTTTTTTTTTTTTTTCCGATAAGTGGTGTAGGTATAACGCAATGACAAGTGTTTTGTTGAAACATTTTACACAATAATTTTGTTTACTGAAATTTTTCATAGTGACTGCAAATCGCTACGTAACTGAAGCCCGCAATTGGAATGCATCGCGAATTTACGAGTACGCGCGGCGGTTTTTATTTTTACACATCGTCGATGTCCATTTAAATTAGTTCGCAAACTTTAATTTATTCCTCTCGCGAAACGCATGATTTCGCAGAAACACTGCTCTGTAAACGAACCACATACATTTGACAACACGGATTATAATAGGACGTTTCGTTTGACAATGACGCGCAGGGCTATTGCTGAGTATCAGAGTAGATTCGGCCATCCGAATTTTTATTGGTTTATCAAAATGCTAGAATCATTGCATTACTTTTTACATATTAGATTGAGAATAATAATGATTCATTTAAGACATAACATTAATTATGGAATTTTAATCTATGTTATATAAATTAAGTTTGACGTATCAAGTTTAACCTGAATAGATAATTCTTATTTTTCTGTAAAGTTTCAAGTGAATTTCTGAAATTAATTCATTAAAACTACTGACAGTTTAATTATCACAATTTTGCGCTTGTTGTTACGTACAGGAAACAATCGTAGCACTTTTGGTTTCGACGCTTTAAAAATAGAAGATACATAACGCTGCAGGAAAATGTATTGAAAAATATTCCGGTGTAGAGAGATTTAATTTTACAGAAATTTAATATTGAAGCTTAATCATGGAAAAAAATATGGAATATTGTACATTATCGGAATGAAATTGTAATTAACATTCGAGCGAATAAAAAAATTTCCGTTAAGAATTAAATTTATTCGGATTTTATCATATAATTCCTAACAAAAAAATGCAATAATTCTGCTCTATCTTTATAATGTTCAACGCTATAATTATGCACGATTATGTAATAAGTTGCATTGATGTAATTTTTTTTTTTATCAATACGTATCGCGTATGAAGAAAAACTATTTTAATACAAGCATTGTCCCTAAACAGACACTGAAAATACATGCTTTGCGTGATAGCGTGACCGATTGGTCGAACAGTTATGAAAATTACAAATTGAGGTGCAGAAAAGTTTCTGCGAGTTGCATGGAGGGTCATCGAGCGCGCGATTACTCATGTGCGCCGATTCATTTATGAACTTTCGGGTGGACCAAATGATACTCGCTTTCATTTACGTTCCCATGTACCAATAAGCGCGAGTGCACTTTCCGTGTGCACTGTTTATGAAATTTTAATGTGACTCTGGTTCAGCGGTACAGAGCAAATGACAAATTTCCCCTCTCCGGCTTCGCTTTTCAATACACAACTCGCACCTGACGCAATTCTTTTACAAGTGTCAAACAAAACTTGGTTGATTTTTTGCTTTTTTGAAAGATATGAAATTTCTTGATAAATATACATTTTTCTTTTTTATATAAATATTGATAAATTGATAATTTAAATAACAGGTCTACAAAAAAATATTTTGTTTTTGACCCAGAAATGGCAGTATGTTATCCTGACAATTTTTGGCACGCTGAAATCAAATCTATAGCACATGTGTCTCCATCATGTCAAGTTTACAAGACATTCTAAAAATGCCCGAAATAGTCCTTTTTAGAACTTTAAGGTTAGAATATTCTGGAAATCTCTGATGGAGCAATTTGACTACAGATTGGTTTTAGCATGCCAAAAACCTTCGAGATTACATACTGCCGTTTCTGGGTCAAAATGCACGTTGGCCTATGTAATTTAAGAAAATATAGAGAATTTGGAAATCGGTTATTTTACTGTAACTACGTATAATATATCTTTCTATCTCAATGCAAGAAATAATAATAAAAGCCGTCATAACTCCAACTTTTTCGATTTTGAAATTTAAATATTCTCATCCCCTGAAAAATCCCCTGAATTGCATCATGCAAATTATCAGCGTGTCATCGTAACTTCATTTGACGGAAAACAGCGGCAGCTGAACTGGATCACGACCAAGTTTTTACATATTCCATCTCACGTTTCGTAAATTCCCTAATTTTCGGCCACGTGTGACTCGCAAATGTTCAAAAGCGATTTATTTTGTAACCAGCGACGAATAAAAATTTCACAAAGCCAACATATATCGTTGCAAATCAAAACGTTCGTGTTACGCTTTCGTGTTACGTGAATACTCTATCGACGCTATCGGTCTGTGATTCGGAATCGAGTACAATTGTGTGTCATCACTGTCGTCTGCCGGCTTTGGTGATCAACATATGAATAACACGATTATACGCCTGGCCGTCTCCGCGGCGGGCTCACTCCGTATTTTATACGCCCATATGTTACCTCTTTTTCGGAGGGAGCACGCATACACGTGAGCAAATGACCGCGAACGCAAAGGGAATAAAAAAATCTCGTTTCTCTCAGAGCACGGTGGTCCGGTCGTCACCTGCGTCTTTCGCCTCTCGGCGCTGCGAACGAGACCTCGCTTCTCTCCCACTTTCGCATACGTGCACGTGCGGCTACCAACTGACCTGACTATTGTCAAAGTTGTACTTTCCATCTCGAAATCGTGCGTATGCGTGCACGTCGAAACACAATCGTGCACATGCCGAAGATTTGCTCGACTGGCACGCATACCTGTCGTTAATCGACATTCCAACCGTTAGAGACTACGTACAATTACGGTATTCGCGATACAATCGCCGCCAATACGCGTCTATTTATCTGTAAGACCGTTGGAGCGTAGCTTACGACGATACGACTAACACTTCGTTAAAATTGCACCGAGAGCTGCCGCGCCGTGCACGTTCACCGTGTTGAGGAAAGTACACCGCTCGAAAATTTCACGATACGTTCTCGCGATCAGGAATTTATCGTAACTCTTTCTCCCTCTTTTTTTTGTTTAGCCTACCGCTCATTACTCGCCACACCTCCTCGTAATTGTTGCTTGGAACAGCTGGTTGCCTGCGATAGCTCAAAGTTTTAAAGATGCAATCTACGTTAAGCGAGAGTCCTTATACGAAAAGCGACCTTGTTACGATCCTATTAAATTAATCAGATAAACGCGACAGACGCAATTAAAAGAAACTTTTAACATGATATTTATGTTAATGTAATCCATCAATTTCTCTGTGATAATCCAAATTGAAACTTTTAATTTTGTTACTCTAGTTAAAAGAAAAAAAGAAATTAATTGCCATCACTTCATTTCTTTAAGTAACATTTTTTCTGTGTATACATTTTTAATGGTCTGCATGTTATGCATCTTTTTCCATTGTTTAATATGTAGTGAAGATGTAAAAATATGTGTAATGAATTAACATACTAAAAGTGTTTTTGTGAACTTTACATACTCTCTTTCAGTAATCAATGTAAAATCGTGTAGGACAAATATGTACGTCTCTTAATCGATGTGAAGCGTCGTGCTTGAAGATAGTCACATAGATATATTTTTCATTGCTTGCCACGCGATATAGACGGCTGCGCGAGACCCTTTGACCTAGCGTTCAGTAACGAGTTGTTCAATTTTTCCCTCTGGAATTGTGCAAAGCGGAGGTGGGAGAGGAAGGAAGGGGGCTTGATACACATTCGAAGTAAACAAGTTAGAAAAAAATAGTCAAAAATTGTTTGCGTTGCCTAGTATGAGAGAACGTTGGAAATGTGTGAATTATATGGTCAAATAGCATCAGATAGAAATTCTATGAGGAGATAACGTGTCTCCGAGAGTGCGAGACGGGATTAAATATCCGACGATTATGTGGCGTGCCGCTCACACGTTTCCGTCTCGACCTTGCAACAGGAGATAGGAAGAGTTCTGTGAGCGCCATAAAGCGATCGAACAAGCACCTCTTCATCCTCGAGGCGTCTCTAACTCGTCTGGCGAATTTCCGTTATTCACGCCCACGGGAGTGGTCGTTACTCTCCCGGCAGCAGCGTGCTACTCTTTTACGCCGATGAGAGTTGAATTGCGCCAACTTCGATCGTAACCCGCTTCCATCCGCGTCGCGTTCTCTCTGTTTCTCGTAATAGCAGTGGGAATCACTATGTACAAGTACGCGTTAGCAAACGACCGCGATTTTGAGATACTTCTCACTCTATAAACATTTATTTTGTCTAAATGAGTTACACAGATAGCGTCTTAAATAGCTTTAAATATTTATTAACGCTGCATTCCTTTCGGATTTATTAGCTGCAATCCAATTCTTGTTTGAACCTTTTATAGAGCATAATATATAATATTTTATAACAATCTTTTATGCTCGTTATTTCTAAACAATAAAATGGTATAGAAAGATTGGTCAATAAACGAGCAATTAAAAAGCGTATATATTATAATTTCATGATACAGTATTTAAATATAATTAATGGAACGTTTCGACTTGACTTAGTCATCTTTGGCCTAATAACAATAATTTACATAATATATTATAACATTAAATTCTCTTTTATATTATGTGAATTATTATTATTAGGTTGAAGGTGACTAACTATAAGTCAAGTCGGAACGTTCCATTTATTATATTTAAATATAGAGTGTTATGAAATTATAATATATTTTTGTTATATCCTTTGATTGCTCGTTTATTGATCTATCTTTCTATATCATAATATTTCATAACTTTATATGATTGAAACGATAACAGTGATATGTATTGGTTATTAGCAATAATGAGGAAAATGAAAATTTAACTTTAAATTGATTAAATTTGTTACAAGATAAGTAAATTTTGAATAACTAATAGAATCATTGAGTGTTCTTTAACAATCGTTTCTGCCCAATAAGGTTCATCACTTTAATGTAGGCGTATATTCGTACATATGTATCTTCATGTTTCCCATATCTGTTCGAGTTTTTTTATTAGGCATAACGCGTGAATATAGGTTGGATCTAAGCCGATGATGTTCGATATTTTGAGACAGACACTGTACGACAACCGACCGACCTTCCCTATAGTAACTATAGCGCATCGGTGGTAATAGCTATTAAATATTTGAACGAATGTTCAATCGATATACCTATCCCTTGGCCGAGCGGATCGCGACTCTTTCCTGAGTCTTCCGTTCCCTATTCTCCATTCCGTTCTAACCCATTCCTTTTCACCGAGCAGTCGGCCTTCCGAGCCGAGCGCACGTTTTCATGAAATATCGAACACATGGAATGAGATTCTCTTATTCCGTAAGGGGAATAAGAGGCGACCGTGGAGAAAGAGCGGCCAGGTAGAGTCGGACCTAGGGCCCGGGGGAGCAAGAGAGCGTGGATCGAAATGGCAGATATTACGCGTCGCTCGCGACGACGCGGCCGTATGATTGATGCAAGACAGTTACGCCGGTCGTGGTGTGGCGCGTGTTAGCTACGCTGTCTCTGTATGCGCGTGTGGCGCGCGTGATTATTATTCAAATTTTCACGATAGCGAGCGCCCGGCGGGCTTCCAGCAGGCAGTGCCGATTGCCCACCGAGATTGCCCCTAGTGAATATTTATTAAGCGCGCCTCTATTTGTTAATCGTTGTCTCGCGCCGCCACCACCACCCGCGCATCGCGGGACCGGATACACGCCACTTCGGCGGCTTATCATCGAGTATTTTTCTCGTTTCTGCTGTTCGCGCTGCGCCGAGTTCTATCTCATCGTTTCTCGTAAACGGCACGTCAGGTCTGAGGATGTAATCAAGGAGAGTCTGGAAACGTCATGGCGACGCATCGAGTGTATGAACACGGAATTTATGGTTCTCGCGGCAACCACCATTAATAACCCCACCTTTGTCTCTCTGTCTTCAGCTTCCTTTTCCTATCCGTCTTATGCGATCCTTCCATATCTCTCTCTCTCTCTCTCTTTCTATTTCTATTTCTCTCTCTTGCTCTTTCTCTTTCCGCGCCTTGACGAAACGCCAAGATTCCGTCTTTCAACATTAGCGTGTTCGTACGTCTTCTAGCTTTCTCCAACCGTTTCGCTTCGGAATTCTACGAGAACGATACGCCGCGCTATCATACCCGTAGAGAAGTGAGCTTGGAGTGGCATTAATGAAGAGACATCGTCGCGAGTCGTTGTGATAAAGCGAGGAGCCGTTACCGTCGCTTTTAATTAAGCTCCCGCTTTTAACGCGCCAATTATGAGAGCGAAGAATTTATACGCGTTTAACCTGAAAGTACGAAGTAGCTGTGACATCGATTACGGTACGGTGCATCTATGCAAAACAGCCTTCTTCCGGATAAAGTTCTAGTGCCGTCCTTCGCCCGTGTTTGCAGCGATGGGAAAATTGCTCTTTTCTCGCGTTAAACTACGCGGCGCGCGTATATTTTGTTCCTTCGTTTCCGAGTCACTCGTCTTTATGCTGCAAATTGTGTTGGACGAGAATCTCCAATTAATCAATGTATACTGAGGCGTCACTGTGATGAGTGAGATTTGCAGTTATACAGGAAAAAAGAACGATAGGTCCATGACAAGTGTGGTGACACGGCTGTGCGTCTACATATTTATCGAGCGTGCCATCGCGATTTAACCGCGAAATATCTAACCACGGGTATTCATTTATCCAGTATATGATCTCCGTGCATTGTCACTTCCGTCTCTATTTCTCGATCTCGATTTCGCTTTGTATTGTTGTGCATCGTGCTAGTCGGCCTGTCGATTGACTTCGGTGTTTGTCTCGTTTTGATTCAATTTGTACTTACGCCTCCTCTACTACCCACGCGCTATTGCGAGTACGTCGATCGAATTAAGCAGACAAATTGATTCAATATCCAGACACTACAGAACAGTTCAAAATTTACGCTTACGGTTCTACAACCGAGATCAATGGAGTAAGGTGTCTATTATCGTCTTTGTTTGACGTGTAGCAACAGATATTGTTAAATTATTTAACATCATTCCTGAGAAATAATTTTTATATCTGTTAACGTTTTTAATATCGATTATGCATTTGTGAAAATTGAAGTATCTCGACACACATATCTTATACTTGTCTTGGAATTTTATGAAACGTGTTTTTCTTAGAATTAATTATCATTAATAAATTATCATAATAACGTATTGTGCAATAAAAATGGGGATGTAATTTATTTCCAAGTTTCAATAATAACATCGAAAGCTTGTACGAAGATCAAACTTTAAGATTAGTCAATGCACGTTCTCCTACGCCGCAAGTGAATAAATCATACTTTCGATCACGCCAAAAAAATGCGCTCCGAAAATCACTTTTTGTAGACTGTCATTACGTGCGCGCATTGGCGGTTCTCTCAATTTTCCAGGCGACTGGTTCCATCGATAACAGTCGCTATTAATTAGTTTACTGCACTCTCACGCGGCGTAATTTGCAGCAATCGAGCTACGCACTTTGTATCTTGGCGCACGTATCCCGCTGACATTAATAATGGTGCGGTTCATTCGAGAAGGCCATTAGTCGCTGTCTTAGAGTACTAAGCCAAAGAGGGGGGGAGGTTGGAGGGGATGGCTGGCTGTAGAGTCTGTCCCAAAGTCGCGAGAGCCCGCTTCGTTACGAACGGATACACGCGGATAGGATTTTCCTTTCTCAAGGATTTCACAGGCTCCTCCTTCTCCACCTTCTCCCTCTCGCTATCTTGTTCACCTCGTTTCCCTCCTACGCTTCCTTCCCTCCTTGTATACTCCCTCGACTTTGTACAAGCCGCATCGAGCTACTGCTTCCGAACTTTTCGAAGACGAGGGTTCGAGTCTCGATTAAGGGTGACTGTAGGTATAGACGTTAGGCTCGGCGTCTCTGAGCAGTAAGTAAACCCCACCCTCCTGCCTCGGAGAATAGAGGAAATGCCCCATAACGCTCTGGATTGACCTTTTACGCTTTCTTCGGGAATGCTCCATTCCCAGCGCGAAAGAATCACGATGTAATTTAGCTCCAAAAAAATATTATAGATGATAGTAAGCAAACTACACAACTTTGAACATCAATTGCTGACTTTAGCAAAATTTCATTATCTTATGGAACATGATAATGACAAAAACTATAAAGATAATAATGTGAAATACAAAAGAAACTTAAATCAAATGATTTAATTGAAAGAAAGTCAAAGTTTTACTGAATAATTTAATGTTAATGTTTATTAACATTAACATTAATAATTTAATATTAAATATTAATTCTATACACACAAAACGCACCTTTACTTTTATAAATGTAACGTCTTTACAGATTATTTTTAATTAATTTCCATCGTTATTCAACGTTATTAAATCGATATACCGGAGTCTGCTAGTTCTCCGAAAGTTTTTCTCTTTTCTTACTGCGAAAAATGTATGCGTGCGAACAATTCACACACTCTGTAAATTAGGCGAATTGTTTGTAAAATTGTTACACAGGCCTGAGATTTGAGAACTTTATTTTACTTTTCGCAAGAACAGTGAGTCAAGAAAGTAAAAGAAGAAAAAAAAGAGAATTGAGTTAGGTAGGAAGTTGCTATCGACGAAGTGTTTATTTACCGGCTCTGATATTTCGCCAGTACTTAAGATGCGTTATGTTACGTTTTCCATTGAAACAAAGAGAAGAGCCTCAAGATGACTGACAAAGTACAAGTCCGTTCGACCGTGTACGTATAATTTTGTGTTCCTTCGTTTTTTTTTACTTCTCTTTAGATACTCTACGTCCTGAGCATACTGCGGTTGTTCAGGGTGTGATACACGATCAGCGTAAACGTACGCACGTACACGCACGTAAGTATTTACGTACGCGCGGGCGGACCAGACAGTTAAGTAGACGCATTAGATCGCGCGCGCAGTATCCCCCTCGTCCTTACTAGGCCTCCAGCCGTGGTTGGCACGCAATGCATGCCGCGCGCTACCCAGCCGGCATTAAGGACTCGCCGGGCTGTATTACCCGGTTGCCGGGTAATAAACATGTTTAATTGCAACGCTAATGTCAGGGCGGATTGGGGGTGCTGCGCTCGCGAGAGCAACCCTTTCTGCGCGGAAACACCGGTCGGGTTTGGAAGCCATTTGCTGCGCTCTTGTGCTTTCGTGCCGCACAAAGCCGCCGTTATCGTGACGCGAGACGTGATACGAATTGATGCGATGCTGGCCCAAAAGGAGCCCGATAATCGATTATATCGATGATTGGCCGGGATGGAAAATGCGAATCGATCGATTTACGCGCTTAAGAGCTGCGGCCGTTCTGCATTCCGCCCAGCTTCTGTTATCGACGTTTATTACTCACCGGAGGCGCCTGCTGATACGGTATTGCGGACAAGCTGGTCGGCTGGCAGCGTTTTGCGTACTCGCGATAAATCGTGCATTTTCCCCTCTCGTCTTTCTCTAACGGAACTTCACCAAATTGATTACGCGCTTGTCTATCCGTGAACACAATCGCGACTCGTCGATCGATTAGCGCACGGTACTTCGGATATCCTTCTTGTAGCTCTTCTCTGGATGAAACCGGATAGTTCCTTCGCCAAATATTGTTTGACCGCACAATTGTTATTTGACCGCACAAACGACGGTCAAATTTCCGAAAACATTTGTTTCGACTTTGTTATCAGCTTAATATATAACCTTCTTTATATAATAAATATTCGTGGATTTGCTTTATAGTTTGTATTAAACTAAATTCTTAATATTAGTAAAACTTTAAAAGTCTCTGGAATTTGTTTCCATTTTTATGGAAAGATATGCACACGTTTTCTCTTCTTATATGATATTGATTGTCGTGGAAAAATTCGAGCAAAAACAGAAAATTCGATTAACCCGCTGTCACGTGACATTGATATATGGTACAAAGTGAGCGCGATAATTTTTGCCACGAATATCACAGCATCTACTCGCGCCATCAACGCATTATGCGACGCATTTTGATTAGCGGCGATAACCATGTCTCAAGCCATGCTACAGCAAACTCGTCTTTCTTTCAAGGGTCGAAAGAAATGCGACTTCAAGTGATTCCGCGTCATAACGTTATCACGTCCGGTATATCGGTGGCGTTGCGCACCCCAAGACGATAAAATCGTCGCCAGGTCAGTCAGTTTTATCAGCCAACCGATCGATCGTTCGAGGGTGGCGTGTGGGTCACTGCTACTAGTGTTGGAGTACGGTATGAAACAAAGGCACAGTCTCTTGTTACTGGGGATTAAGCAACGTCGACGGAGGCAAAAAGCTTCGAGGGCTAATGCCGGTCACTCGGAATTCTTCGGGGTAGCGAGACATTGCGAGTTGGGGTGCGGGTTAATCCCGTCGAGAACTTTTTGGCCCATGAGTGTTCGGTTTGTGAAGTAGTATGCGCGGAAATAAATTTTTTTTTTTCATTGTTAAAAATACAACGCATTTCATAATTTCGTCGTTTATAATTGTTACGTCGGGAAATGTCAAGTAGCCTTGCATGTGATCAATACGATTTTTCGTAACATATATTTAGTCATCGGTTAAAAAGCAGTGAGAGCCTTGCCAACAGTTTGCTACCCTCTTTAATCGCACATAGCACTCAAAGGCCTTTCGAAATGGATCCTCAAATGGATTTTCGAATATCGGAGTGGCCAATTAATCGAGTAGTGTCGACCGAAAATCTGGATATCGCATATTCAACTCTGGCGGTAATCCAGCAGTTGGCCCGTATATTCGGACTAGCAGTGTTCACATCGAGAATTCGCATATTCCATCTCTGTGTGGGTCTGACAAAATTAGACAATGCGTATGTCAAGCGTAGATCTGAAACGTAATAGTCTGAAATGACGTGGTTTAGTCGCGCGTGCTAATGTTTCAGCTGATTTTGAATCGTAATCTGCAAATTACAGCTAATGAGCAACTACAATTTTCGACTATTCCATTATTTGATAATCTATTTATTTGTCGAATCATATTTTGACCTACTAATCCATCTTGTTCTATAATAGAATGATTTAATGCAAAATTTTGTATTTTACGAAAGCCTCTTTTATATAAAAAATGTTTCGCGCATAAAGTGGATTTTAAAAATTACGTCCTACTTCAATAATATTAATTACGAATTTGATAAATGCTCTTTAAATCTGAATCACCAGATAATCACTGATTATCAGTGACATACTTGGAAAATCAATGAAAAGTCACTGATATAATTATTGAAAAGTTCTTATTGATTAGTATATTAATAAATACACAATAAATTCATTGATCTTTCAATCACGGATTATCAGTGACATACTTGTTACTGATGATCAGAATTATTCACTGATAATCAGTGATTATCCATCACTGATTCAGATTTAGAGAGCGTACTTAATCGTATTACGTTATTTCTATTATGAGAAGACGCAAAGTAATGAAGCTGTTAAGAACACATACGCCAATTTGCGAAATCGATTAGTATCTGTGCTACAAATGTACGTTCAAGTTAATAACAGAATCGTCGGTATCAACATGTAACGTAATCTTGATGTATGTTTCGCGCGATTCGAATGAAACAAGCACAGTTAGGTAGACACGGGACGTATTGCGGTTCGTGCAACAGCAGTACGAGCAGTCGTGAAATTTCGAATGGCGCGCAATGCCGCATCGCGAAAGACATAACGTATTATAGGGAGTCCGGGTTGGCAGGTGGCAGCGTATAAGGACCGCCGTAAGTCAGGAATCTTTAATGCTGTCCCGTTAGCCGCATGACCGGCATGACTTATTACCGTTTCCGGGTAGCCGGGCGCGGGACGCGTGATATATCAACCGTCTTTAACTGCGCTTTGTCACACGGCGCGGGGGAAAGAGTCGCCGAAAAAGTCGCCCGTTTTCCCACACCGACGCGACGCGACGCGACGCTATGCGACGGCACCAATCCCAACCAGTCCTCGGGGACGGGTCACCGTTACAACCTGGCCTGCGCCTGGGTGTAGGTCTGTGCCCCAGGATGCAGGATGCGCGGGATCCCATCCGATTTGCGAACGAGGCAGATTTACTTTCGCCCGCCGGCTGGAAAAATGGTGCGGCTTCGCCGCGGAGATCGTCGTCGGCATCCGTGCCTCCGCTGCCACCTTTATCGCCCGCGACAACGAACCCGGAGAGACGAAGCGGAGCTATTACTCGACTTCCGGCGCGCAAGAGCCTGAAGGTGTCTGATTACTTCCGAGAGTCCCTCGTTCTCCGTTAAATCTCGCTGTCGCGCCAGCTCTCACGCGCGGCGTTTATCGTTGCGCGTCTTTCTTTTGCCTTTTTTTCTCTCTCTCTTTCCTATTACTGAAACGAGGCGAATATGTCGACGGGAGCGTTAGGAAACGGCATTACTTCGTAATGGCAGTAGCGAACGGCGTATACCGCGTACTTCGTAATAATACCGGCAGTGCCCATAAGATCTCGTTTCGATCGATTCCGTAACGTACGGAACGCCGCCGCGGGTTCCCTTTTCTGCAAAGGCAACCGGTGGCTCGATTATATTCAGCGCGCTCCGCTATCGCGCGCTACTCTCCACGCTCTTTTTACTCTCGTGAGCGAACGACAAAAAAACGGTCGATCCGTTTTGCAGGCGTGCCACGTTGGCGAACACTACGTATTTCGCGAGAGAAATAACGCACCGTAAACATCGCATATCTATTGTGTGACAGAAAAAAAGGCTTTTATGAAATAAAATCGTGTCACGTTGTATTAATTATTTATCGACAAAGAAATTTAATAACTCCATCCCCATGATAACAATTACGGTATCTCTAACAGTTTTAAGGCAATTCGAGGGAATTTATAACACGTACTCTTTTATATTTAAAAGGTTGTCATCCTTTATAATCGTTTAATTATTTAATAACATAAAAAGATACTCTGCAGTACGGACCAACTTTTTATGCTGTTGAGAAATAATTAAAGGATAAATACTTTTTAAACAGAAAACAGTGTTAAAAATTCAAATTCTATTTGCGTATAATGACACATGTATTTCGATGTAGAAACTGTTGTATGTCATTTTTATGGGTAATTCCTGTATGAATATATTTTTAATTTATTAATTTCGCTACACATTATAATCAAGCATGTACAACTTGCAAACTCACTGCATGAACTTTGCGACCAAGCACAACGTATAAATTAATATAAAATTTGTGAAGTTATTCTTAAATTCTTGGTTGAAAGAGTTTTCTTGGTACAATATGAAATTTTAATGATGTGGCGGATGGTATAATGGCTAAGTTGAATATTAAATTTCTTCAGCGTCCAGTCGAGACCATATATTTCTTTGAAGCAACATTAGTACTGCAGAATCATATAATGCAGCATGCTGAGCAGAACGACTGGAGCTCGTAACATGTCGTTATATTACAAGACTCAGTTGATGTTTATTGTGCATGTAAAGAAGACGCATGATTCATTCGAAACTAGGAAGTTCGCACGTGATGCAAAAAAAAATTAAATAATTTAATTAATTATATTTAATTTAATTATAAGTATATAGGGAGGGTGTATATGATATTTTTTCTTCCATGAGTAACGATACATTAACATTTCAAATTCAAATGATTTTTATCTGTAATAACAAAAGTACTTTTATAATGCACTAGTTCAATTTTATCCATTTTTCCTACGTTTCAATGTTAATAATGAGTTTTTATTTTAAAATTTAACATATGTTAAAGTTTCTATCTAATTTATTTTAATTTACAAACTCCTAGTGTGCTTATAGTTACTTTTTTTTAATAAGATGCAATGCAATGTAAAAAATTCAGATATACGATATAAAGTATCGGCGAATCGTCGAAATGAGTTCTCGATTCTATCTTTCTCGCAAAGTATTATTCACAGGTTTTTCCAACAGCATCTGTCGATCCCTTCATAGTGATTCCGAAAAATCCTAACCCGGATTTACGTCGGGAAGTTTCCCAGGCCACAAAGCTGTCGGGGGCGGACGGTTATTTTGCTCGCCCTATTCTTTGCCATACGAATACGCGCGCTGGTATACCCAAAGGCACAATTATTTTTTCTGGAACGCTTTCACATTTTCTGGAACGAATTGGCGTCCTTAGCACAAGCAATATGACGTAACAAGAATAACCAATTAATGATGGGAGTCGATAGGTCATTCTGTGAAAACGAGGGAAGAATGTTGACTAAACGTTTGCTTTAGAATCAAATGGAATACTTTTCATACCTTTTCCCACTTTCAGACATGATATACAGAAAGTCCCAAGTATATATTAATTACAAATGTCTTCACCAATTCATAATTTATTAACTTATAGCGCTTATTGTAAATTTTAGAAAATTTTGTTAATTTAAAAATGTGCTTTTTAATATCTAAAATTAAATAAAAGCACAATGTCAAATTGAGTTTTACGCTTCTTCATATAAAATAATCGAGTAATTAGACTATATATGGGAAAAGTAGTAGGTGTCAAGAGTAAGATATAAATGTATAAATATAAATATAAAAATAAGATTATGAATAAAAAAGTTATTTTACTACTTATTTATTCGTCCAAAATGAAGTCAGTCAGACTTCATTTAATTTAATTGAATGTTATTGTGACACTTATGTGATACATGTATGACACTTTCTTCTGGGTTATTTCTATCTTTTTCTTTTTTATCATTTGACATTTTATATTCTTATTTTTATATTTATGTATTTATATTTTATCCGACATTTCTAACTTGCCTTCTCATATATTTAACAGGTTGACACGTACAATATCAGACAGATATTAAATTTTGAACAATAGTCACGTTTTCTCTGTAAATTTTTACGGTTTAAATTAGCATGGGAATGTATATTGAACTGGTTTATTATTAGTACTGGGTTGTTAGTATTCAAAGCTTCTTTACGCGTTCTTAGTCAATTCGGGTATCACATTTAGATGATTTCGTTAATCAACGTATATTTGTCAATTTAGCAGTTTATTACATACATTTACAGAGGGAGTATTTCAATTCCTCTGACATTAATTATATTACATTTGAAAGATGCCACTTCGAATTTGGTAATTCGCTAGTGATTTAATCGTTATTAGACAGGAATGAACGACTACATGAAATTCAGAAATGTTGTTAGGGATGATTCCAAAGTGAATCAAAATATTCGTGTTTCAGTTATTTTTATATTTAATATATTTTCAAAGAGTTTATAATATAATTGTACATTTGTGCTTTATAAATTATTATCGTCTAATTGGAATTGTACATTTGTGCTCTATAAATTATTATCGTCCAAAAAATTCGGTAAAAAGTTTGAAAAATTACATAAAAAAAGAGAATTAAATTTTATCACATCTTAATCAACCTATGTTTTTTGTTCTTGAATCGGTAATTCAGAATCTATTAATGCCTCGTCGATCAAACAAACTTAGCATACTTCTTAGTCCGATTTACTATCTGTAATTGAAAGAAAGTGCACGTGATTCTCAGGGCATTCTTTATACGTATACAGGTGGAGCGCGTCCGTTTTACGGCAGGTGTTGATTGCGCTTACGGCAACAGAAGGGAGAAACCCGGGGGCCGGTTTCGCGCGGGTATTGTGCCCGCGAGAAGGTGGTAATGGCCCTTTAACCTGTAACCCCAAGTAATTACGGAGTTAACCGATGCAAATTACAATAATTTGCGCCAAGGAAGTGGCCGCCCTTACCGCCCTCATAGCCTTAACCCCATCCCGGGGTTTCGCTTTCCAACCCCGCGTCGGTCATTCGTTTCGGCGCTAAGCGAATCGCTTCCAACGCGTCTGAACCGTTATCTGCCTTTTTTTTTTATGCCTCTCAAAGTCTCGTTCGTCGTTCGCGCGCGGATGAAAGCGCACGCCCCGAATACTCTCCTCATATTTTTAGCGCATATCACAGCCGTAGAGACTCACGCGTCATCGGGCTTGACGTTTCTATGTCGATGAGCAAAACATTTATTGACTGTCGACACTTTTTCGTCAAACTATATCTATTCACACCTTGTATAAGAGATGAGACATCTTATTTAAGGATGCGGAGGATTTATCTTTAAAGCGGTTATTATAGGATTTTTAATGGCCAGTTTGAAAAGCTGTCAATCAGTCGAGCTTCGTGACAAGGCAGCGAGACAGTTTGCTAGATTTATTTTTATCTGCTACTGAATAAAGTCATAAAGTGGACGCTCTAACAATATTTTAACATACCATACTCCCGTGCATGTAATGTGTCAATATAATAATTTCATACATGTGAGCCGAGTCGACAGATCCCGATTTATCGCGGCAAGAGCTGGAATAACACGGACGTTAATCGTAAAATAGTATGGTTATTATCATACACTGTAAGACCTCGAGAAAGCATACGTGAAAATAATCTATCGCACGATAAGGATGTATTTAATAGCCAATATCACAGCATGTGAGTCAAACGTATCTACATTTCTGTGTATCTTATAGAAATTTAATTTCGCGTTCGTTTCGTGCTTACTATGTTTGACCGCAATTGATATCGTTTGTATATATTTTATGCTCAATTATATTTCCATCTCTGACGGTCGGCCGTACCATTGCGTTACGCACGCTCGATAACCCGCGTAGAGGGGATGTTATCTCGATAACGCGTCTTTAAAGGCGATAATTCGCGAGCCTGTCTTTCGCAAATAGCGTATTTGCATGGATGCGATACGTGTCTCGGAAACAATAGCCTAATACATCTGTCCCGTTTGTATTAATACTTTCCTACATTCTCTGATACTTAGCATGCACGATACCACCGTTCGCTTATACGTATCATAATAAATCTTGTTTTATAGCCGACACGTATTCAGCGCGATAGCTTCCAGCGACGCACCGATATGCGAAAAATGTTTGCTAAATAGTTTGTTAGATCGATCGTAATGCTGGTGGGCGCGAAACAGCCAAGCTACACGAGTGTGGGGAAAATTTATATATTTCTATTCGAATTCCGTTATATCGCCTGACGTTGTTATATGGCATTGATAATTCCACAATAGTCGCGATCATCGAAACCGTCTTTTTCCATTCTCTCGTTTCCTCTTCAGAGCTGAATGGCCAGTATGAAAAATTGAATAATCTTCGTAACACACACACATACAGAAAGAGTCTGAAACACAAGCTCGATGGCAATTCAAAAACATTGCAGTTTTTTCGATATGATTCTAAAATGGTACATAGAGAGATAAAGTTGTAGTGATGGCAATAAAATGCTTTTTTAATATTTTATTCACAAATAAAAAAAATTATTTTATTTGTTTAAATATATAGCGAACATTTTACATTCATACATTTTTTTAATATCTTTATATTTCTAAAATTTTAAAAATATAGAAAATCTAATAAACTATCTTGTATCTTTAAATGGCTGTGTCGCTTTGCTACACTGAGAGAAAAAATTGTAGTGGTGACAACTATAAGGACAACCATACAAATTTTGTTAATATAATTATAATATATAGTTAAGTGAACTATATTATA
>QKQZ01081605.1:0-18595 GCA_003595255.1 Solenopsis fugax | reverse complement strand
CTATATATATCTATATGCAATAAAATTATAATGTTGCTAAATGATACATTGCATCATAAATTCTTTAATTGTTCAATTGTTCGAATCGTTTAATAAAATAAATAATTTTTTTTCGTAATATTGTATATAATAAATTAAATATATTATTTTTCCGAGAATATGATATTCGAACAATTACAAAATTCTGTTAATTTATTACAAAATTTGTAAAAATTTTCTGTAATATTACTCGAAGAAAATTGCTATTCATAAAATTTCGCACGAATGGTGCGTGAACAAATCTATCGATATTTTAGCAAATTATGTGAAATTACTTGAAAAATAAATCCCCCGTACTCCATCGTGATTCACCGATGCCTTCACAGCTCAGTTGAGTGTTCAGACTACGATTCGCATTTTTCGGATCATTGACGAAGTCCTCGACACCGTAAGCATAGACCTTGATTGCTGTCGTGATTTCGCTTACCAAACTCTCACTGCTCGTATCGAAATGTACACCTGTAGCAGTAAAAGGATATCGGACGAGTTCGTTAAAGCGATTTTATTACCTGCGAAATTTATATCGTTTTGCACGATGACCAATTCAATCATATCAGTATAAAAAAATTTTACATTTTTTTTCTGTCGATGATAATTGGATAGAAACGCGCAAACAATTGAACGAGCTTAAAAATAATTTATAAGATATGTATTTAAATTCCCAATATAGAGCTTATTGCTTGAGCTGATTGATAACTCGTAATCTCGCATGAGCCTGCGATTTATAGAAATTGGATTCTCAAACTAACTGCATTTTTGTTTGCTCTGATTTTCTTGTTTCGTTTATATTTCTAAATTAATCTACGATTCTGTTTATACTACTTATATTTTAAATATCAAATATTCATTTGTGAGTAATTGAAACATCAAATATTTAGTTAGGAAATTAATAAAAAATGAATAAAATATAACTAAAAAAAATGAAAAGATAAAAATGATAGAAAAAATTTTATCCAATTTTGCAAAAAATTTTCCCATAATTCCTGCTTTCAATTTTGTTTCACTTATGCTAAAAATATTTCCTGATTATCTCGTTTTTTATACGTACGAAGAGTACATTTTTTTGTGTAAAGAACTTTCATGTAGAACTTGCATTTTACAACATTTTATTCAGCCAGATTTTTACGTGACACACTGCGCCAACTACATTTCCATAAATATCAAAAGTGTGAGCAGGACGCGAGGGAGAGGGAGAAAAGTGAAGATAAATCGATGTATCACAAGGCCGAGAAACGTTGGCGACTCTCTCAAGAATTGTTGAGTTGCCTTCTTCTTTTTATCCGGCCAGAAGTTGACCCATGAAAATCAGTCAACAAAATTTCCCTGTATTGTATGAATATGTTTTAGGATGAAGTATTCTATGAAAATTTAACAAAACACTTGTATAGAAAAATTTCGAATTTCATAAAACTCTGCTTAGAAATGTTGTAAAGGTGAAAGAACATATTTTTGATGAAAAATATAAAAGTTTCATTTTTTCATATTAGCTAAAATAAACGTGGATTTATAAACAAACGATTGAATATGTACTGTTGTAATAAAACGGGAAAAAGAGATAGAGAATTTTAAATATAAGCAACGTTTGCTTTGCTCGATTCATAGCAATCGTGTTTAAGAGTGCGGAGGTGTTTGCGATCTATATAGGGCGAGTTTACCGCGTTAGTTTTAGCTCGTGGAAATTCAGACGCGAGAGATTCAATCCGAGTTATGTTATTCCATGTGGCTCACTGGGAGGAATTCGACGAATTTATTTTTCCCTCGAGGATATTCTTGGGAAATTCTCAAGGAAGGAATCAATTTTCTGTTTCCGCGATTCTGGTCACGGTGTGAATAACTCGCCAGTCTACCCGCCCGAGAGTCATGCATTCTTACCGATAAGTCGAAAGGCATATTCTGAAAACGTTAACGTATGTGCAACTAATATAAATACACTCCGCTCTTTACTGCATTCTTAAAATATTTGAAAGAGATTATGCATATATTGCAAATGAATTCTATGTTGTAATGATTGAATCAGAATTCTTGTTTTATTATATGCATATGTATTACGTCTTATTTGCAGTAATTTAAAAAAATATTATTTTAAACATTTTAACTTCGACACAATTCTTAATATTCTAGATATTAATCTTTCCTTATAGAACTAATTATAGAGCGAGAAAGAAGGCTTTTGATACGAACATTTAATTTCTCGGATATCTAAATGCCGCAAAAAATGTTCAAAACTATTGAAAAATTTAATTAAAACATACCATAATTTGTTGTATTTATGCATTATAACATGTGGAGAATAATTCGCGCATAATTTGGCTAGGAATTCGTACACATAGTCATGTGGTATTTAAACTTGTGTGAATTTACAGATCTGTAAGTGTAGTGATCTGATCATGTAATTACAAATATGTGGGTACGAATAATTTTGCTACTCACCTAACATTCCGACCGGGAATTGATTGGGTGTTTGTAGATTTTCAATAACGCTCTGCGTGACGACCCATACGTAATTCTCGCCGGTAATTTTGTATTCCCTCGCGGCAGTCAAGATATGAGTAGCCTCTTCTCTTGTCGAGTACAGTAGCATCACTCGAGACTCGCTGTTAACTAGCTCGAGTAGATCGTGCGGTTCGGTAACCAGAATGGCGCTTAGTATGGTGAACTTGAATGTGTCCTGCATGTCGGAGATTCTCTCTCTGACCGCCTGTATGAAGTCGTCGTGACCAGCTATTTGCGAGGTGACTACGCTAAACTGATGCCACTTGTACCTCTCCAGGATACTCAGCATCGCCGCGGTCTGATGTTCCAGCGACGGTGCCAGTTGCAGCTGTAGGCTGCTCTGTGACGCCCGCTGAAAACCAACGGAATTTCCGTCATTTCATAAATGTTGACGAAATATACGGACTGTATATTTCTGCTCAACTTTAATTTTAGTTTTATGTAACAAAAAAAATATTTTTATGTCTATAAGCAGAAGAAGAAAGAGTAAACAGCATAAACTTGCTTTATTTCACAGACTGCACCTTTTATCTCGTATATTTTAATATAACTCGAGAAATTCTTTGACGTAATGAAAAATTCACCCGCGAGCAGTTACTGTTTGCGCGCTCGACAGAAACATTAACTCGTAAATTCTTTTTCTTCTTTTCATTTTAGTTGTATCAACTTACTCTCTCCAGACCAGAATTATCAGCATTCCATGCAATCACAGGGATTCCCAAGTAACCGGCCAATTGGAGAAAATATTGAGCGCTGGCCGTACTGCGTCCGTATTGCTCGTAGTTCATAAGGTACAAGATGGCCGATACGTTCACCGAAAGAAACTCCTTGCATAGCGAGTCTAAGATAGCTGAAACACAAATTAGTCCATGATAAGTAATAATTCTAATAAATAAATATTCTATTTAATATAGATCTTGCCGTACTAAAAATAATTTTAGAAAATTTTTAATTTTATTAATATGCATAGCACCACTTGACATATAATACAAATTATTTGAAAATTACGAAATAATATTTGTTAATGGAAATAATCGTTTACAAGCGTATATTCTTTTCTTTATCTTTACTTTTTAAATTTTGCAGAGCGATTGGATTACCAGTTTAATCAAATGAATATTGATGGACGATCGGTGTCATGCTTTGTAAATTACGATAATTCAGTTAAATCGAGTGAATTTTCGTTCCGTCAAAGCCATTAAGCGCATCTCCATGCCGACTGCACTATACCGTTTAATAGCGGGAATAAAGCGGTTCGCGTAGCTTTAACTTTTTGCCCAGCCCAGTACCGCCACGTTATTCTTTCCCGCTAAATTTATCTCTGCGCCTTTATCGCACGCACGCCCATTTTTCGAAAAGCGAAAAGCAAAACGATGACGGAACTGCGACTACGAGCGTAGTTCGACCCACCTCACGCAGCAACACACTTGACCGACTGACCTGGTTTTCGTTCTGTTCTATTGTTTCGAAATACGAAGTAATTGGAAGTTTTAGTTTAACCGATTTTTATTTTACACGATATTTCTTCTATTTGGCTTATCCGATTCAATTTAAGGTAAAAAGCACAGGCGCTATAAGACAGAATCGGGATTCTAAAAGAATATACTGCGCTAGGATTTAAGTGAACGCTTTAGATGTAAAAGGAAATCTTTACTCTCCCGAGAAATCCTTATTCTTCAAAGAATCTTTTGCTTTTAATATGAAAAGGATGCTTAGATTTTTTAGCTCAAGAATAATAGATTATATTAATTAAGGAATCTATCATTAAAATTAAAAAAAATTTATTGCTAATAAAATTATTATTATTTGTTTGACGATTCTTCGCGTATATGTGGTCTACTCTTTAGTACGTATAAAATTATATTCTTTTTACTATTTATTTATAGAAATTATTTTCTAGTTTGTATAATATTTCTGTAATATAACGTTCTTTTCATTAAATACTCTTCACTGCACTATTAAGTACTAGTAAAAGAAATCGAGCATAGAAAAGTCGATTAATCTTGCTCAATGTAATCTTTTCAACGATTTCTCCAGTTCTAATTTTAAAACATCAGCTACTATGATTTGGACATGAATGATTTTTAGATACAATTTAAAAATATGCAAGTAAATTTGAAAAATAAACACACTTTTCCCTCAATTTTTATTTCACTAAAATTCATTTTAAATTTAATATAAAATATATTTTCTTGTCATTTTGTATTATTGACTTTATATTATTGCATGAAAATTAGTTTAGATTTTAGATGTTATTCTACTAATAGTTATAAATGTTCCAATGAAAGAATTGATGTTTTCTTTTCATGTCTATGAATAACAATATTTATGAACTTACATATATGAAATTTTTTTTGCTAGTTTTCAAGGAAATG
The DNA here is from genome assembly GCA_003595255.1 of Solenopsis fugax. NCBI lineage: Eukaryota > Metazoa > Arthropoda > Insecta > Hymenoptera > Formicidae > Solenopsis > Solenopsis fugax. Next base: position 13,688 of record QKQZ01081605.1, on the reverse strand, counting down.
TTTTTTTTTTAATATTTGCTTGTGTAATATTAATTTTTTTCACTATTTTATTTATATTTTTAGAATAATTTAAGAGTTAAACAAATGTTTGCATGTGCCTTGTAAACAAACGAGATAAATAAGATTTAATTTATATATTTGTCATGTTTGAACATATAGTGCGTTTTTATTTTTACTTTCATTGTACATGTCATTGCACTTATTTAATATAATTGTTGAATTACGTGCAAATAATTTTTTAGAATATATAACTGTTGCAATTATCGTGATATTAATGACATAATTAATTCAATCTACTGTATAACTAATTGCATTCCCCTTTAACCTCTTTTCGAAATTTCGCGAAAAATTTGATTAAAATATTGAAAGGAAATCAATCCAGTTATTGAGAACAATTGAAATATACGAATGTAATCTCATGCCTTTGAAATCAAAGCCGTGAAAATACGTAGTTAATTTGATTCGTAATATGATAACATTAATATTAGTGTTAAAGTAACATTACTTTAACGAACGCCAACTGTTGTATTCACATGCACTGTTACTAACAAAACTGTAATCATAGTTAACACAATAAAACAGTATTTGTGTAGCATTTTGTGCTTTTATTTAAATAAAATTACAATAAAAATAAAAAGGCTACAATATACGAAATACGTAATTTTTCGAATATTTTATTTCTGACTAAAGAAAGTATATACCTGTTAAAATAAATGACATGATTCACAGACAGATATTCTAGCAGTTTATTTGTAGACACATATCTCTGGAATGATTGTATTAAATTAACAGGCTCACAGTTCGCTTCTCTATGTGCGTTACGACCTGTCCCGAATTAATGAAAACGTAGTACTACGAATGTAGTAGCTAAATCTGTAGTAACAGCAAGTCGATTAACGCAAATTCCTTTGATCAGGAACTACCTTGACTCCGGAATATAGTATAGTCGAGTGCCTCGTCAACCATGCGTTCGTAATTTGTTGAGATTAAAGGAGGGGAGGATACACGTCTCTCTAAGACCTCTTAGTACAGAAACAGTAATAATTAAATTGTAATACTTTAAAGAGAAGATTGATTTCTGATAAAATCAATAATCTATTATTTATTAGTCACAATGAAAATGCATCGTCATCGTTGAGAGATGCTGTTCATGCAATTATCGACAAATATGTATACACAGTAAAAGATATTTTGCATTATGGCATTTGTTTCGAAATTTATAAATTATAGCCTTGAAAGTGATAAATGTCCAAAGTGAGCGACGAACTCGACGAATTGATACCGCTTGCTTTAAACTCTCGTCAAGTGTTATTAACGAGCGGATTATTTACGGCTCGTTGGTGTTTGGTTAAAATCGATGAATGGGTTATTTACGATTTTGCGTGTTCCGCGAAAATTAATTCCTAATGGAATGTTGGATTCGCGTTTGTAACAGCAAATGACATTTAAAATTCGATGCGTGGAATTAGCAAATGTGGGCGTTGCTCGGCCCATACAAGTACCAAATTAATATCCGATTTTACTAATTTAACTCTTTAATAATCATACACTTACTTTTTTACCGTTATCAAATTAAATATCTATTCCTATAGAATGCACATATTATCAGAATATACCTCGCGATTTAATGTAATCTATTGATCAGTATTGATACCGTAAATCCGATTAACGAAATTGTACGCGTAATTCATCAAGATTAGTCATTTCTATAGAACTGCATTTATGACGTTATTTTGATATTTGCGTGATAACAACTTAACACGATTCGGTCAATCCTAAGCCATTAATATTAACACATCTACATTGGTGAACCAGAAATTGATAGCGTTTGTTTCGACCAACAATTACGATGCTAATAACGACAATCCTGACAAATCGAAGCTTCCGCATTACTGGCCGCAAAGATATTTCGCCAGTAATTACAATATCGGTAATGATTACGCTACCGTAATCGGAGATACTAGCTTGGGAATGTTGCTTTGGCCGCTGCGGCTCAACGCTCATATATCGATAGTTAGCTTAACCACATATTAATTAATCAACCAATTATGAGCGTGCAGAATAGGCTTGTATAGTTTCACAACCAACGCTTATGAAAACCACTCTCTAGAATATACATATACATATAAGCGAATATAACGGGAAAATTTGATTTCTTAACTATAATCGTAAAGAGATGGAATTGATCACGTCTGACCATACACGGCTTTATTCTACTGAGCAGTAGATTATGTTTGCTTATGCATAACCTTTTATTAGTTCAATTAATCTCGTAATAAGTGCGATAAATTACTACGCCGAAAATATAATTCTTTTTAATTTGTGAAGGATTTATATCTGAAGTAACCGTGGAAGAAATTTAGTGTGCGCAATTGCAGGGACGTAAGAAACAACTACAGAGATTAAAATAGTTCACCAGTTAGCACCATGTATCAACATCATACAATCCAACATTTTAAAGAATGTTTACTGAAATTTAATTAGACGGCATTGCTTTGTTTTTCTGTCAGAGATATTTGGGAATGTCAAAAATATGATAAAAAAGTGTCCTTAAACGTGGATTCTATTATTCTCATTATATCGCAATTATGATGCAAAAATTATACAGAATAAGTATTTCTTTCAAACAATTACGTTGTAAGCTAAACTTTTAATTACTTAACTATTTAAAATTAGGTTAATAGAAATATTGTATAGTATAACGCATTATGGAAGATTGTATCTTGCTGTTTAATTATTCTTTCGCGTTTAACCGAACATTTTTCGCGCAAATTTAATACGCAACGGTTTTATCTTCAGTCGTAAATTTCAAAGTTTTACTTAATTGGAATTTGTCTGAGAAAGAGTTGGCGCTACGACATGAGACGAAATAAGGACCCGGACAGTAAAAGTACAATGTGGTTTCAAACTTCCTTACCATAAAGTATATATTGACGAGATAAGTTTAATTGAATGCACACTGGATGTCCCGAGTAAATATTTCACAATTAGTCTAAAAGCTCGCGTGGAATATAGTGGTGTTCTTGTAAACACGAAACTGATGACAGATGACGTCTAACACAACAAAACGAGCTTAACCAATAACCGCTTAATCGATTGCCTGTTATTCAAAGTTTAAATATTCTTTAAGTATTTAAATATTCAAAGTATTTCTGAAACTAGATCAGATTTATGATTATATAATCGTTTATATATTGTTGATTTTATTCAATGAAATAAAGTTGATATCGAGTTGTCCTATATCTATTCGCGGCTGCTCTATAACAAATTCATTGCACTGACACTCTTTTCCATCTTATCCAGTAACAATTATTTTAAGAAATTAAAAATAAAATATAACAAAAAATCTAGCCACGTGCAACTATATATATATATTCTGCATAATTTTCGTGATCTCCAAAAATATGGAGGAAGATGCACTTTGTGATTATTCAAGCATTAATAATGTGATAATGCGAAATTTCTTTGTCACGCCACTGCTTTTCTTCTTACGTGTCACCTGGTAGAAGATGGTTTTTAAAGCTCAAAGCATGATTGTTACCTTAAAGTGGTACGTCCGCGACCGGTTTGTAAACTTTGAGATTGGAATAGCCAGTGCGCTATCCAAATATTAGCAGTAGGAGGAAATTTCCGACGCGAGAATCATATACCCACTGACAGCAGGCGCGTAAATACACCGACATCGACTCCTCGCTGTCATCATGGACGTGTGAGTTAAGCCTGAAATATTGGCTACCCGGGACATCTTTCGGATGCGAAGAAACGCAATGCGCCAATGTTAATTCCGACAGGCCGTATATCATTCCTACAGCCGAACAACGCGCAGAGAAATATTTCCCATGGTAAAATCTTCCTGACCAACGTCGTCACGCGGGAAATTACGAGGAGACCGCGTGCAGTTGTGTTTGCTTGGCGATGTTCACACGACGCGAGCAGACTTCAAACACTGAGTAAAAGGAAAAATGGCACGGTAGCCATTGGAAGTAATTTTATTTCGTGCAAATTGCTTAATGAAATTTTGTAAAACTATTATGTACATTGTGAAATCTATTTGTTAAAAATATAAGTATAAATGCCCTATCATATTTGTCTGTATCATCGTCTCACATTGTGAAATATGTTGGTAAGAACCTAAGCTTAACATCGCTATATCAGTGTCCACCTTATTACCTTGCGATGTTAACCGGTTATATCACGTTATATACTATACGCGTTATATACTATATTTACAAAGCAAACACAGTTTCTCCTCTATTCATGTGGTAGTTTATTTACCTATTGGAGCTGCATCTCAGGCTCTGTCAAGCCTGTATCAGCTTCACTAGTATTTATCCAAATTTGCGTAAATCTAATCATACCTTCACATGAATTAAAAATACGTAACGTTAGAAGGAATTAAGTTAAGTCAAATGAAACAAGAAGTATGTGTATGTTATTAAAAAAAAGAACTATTAATTTCACAAAATTATATTTTAAATTTGAATAAATCTTATATATGATAAATTTTACATTTTAATGTTATACTACAAATAACATATAAAGAAAAATAGATTGCTAATTAATTGTTTTATTAACAATATTTCTATAAAATATTTGCCTCAGAATCAAATTGTACTTGAATATCATAAAATATTAATATCATTGCTATGTCCAACAATAAAACGAACGCATTCTTCTCAATCAAACGTGAAAATATTTACCTGTCGGACTCGGCGTGAGCTTCATCATAGTGTTAGTGACCTGATGTTGGGTAAACTGGTATTTCTCCAGGAAAGAGAACCTGGATTGGCCTTTGGTCTTGCCTTTGTACAAATTGTTGACGGCCTTGTTGATAGCTTTTGTGTATTCTCGCGCGCCGAAATTCGTGTGCGGCACTATCAGACCGACGCTAAGCTTTGGCAGTGAGGCATTGCTACTGCCTCTCATCAATTTCTGATGATCAGTCTGATTCAATTTTAATCCGTTCTTCGACGAGGCGACTAGTGCGCCCACCATCAAAAGAACGTACAAGCCACGCATTTTTTGTCTCTTGTGGCAAATTTGATTTTTCTAATCTCTCTCTAGTTTTAAAAGATTAGCCTCGATTTCTGTTAGAATATTCACTTTAGATAAATCAGGTACACGGTCACAAACACAGGACAACAAGTCCATCGTTTACATTAATTGCAAATGATCTGTCGCTCTTTCATTAACACTCCATTTTTAGTAACACTTCAGTCATTATAATGTATTTTTTTCGTACTCTCGTCATTGTCATTGTTGAAGATTTATACATTACACTTAAAAGCTGTAAGACACCTCACTTCGCGCACATTTTACTCGCTGGACTTCTTTGTAAATGTAGATTTATTTAATAACGTTACGGTTATCATCCGCGATAATATGTATAATATGCGATAATATGTTTTATTTATTTAAAATTTAATAAATGCACGTAGCATCATGGACAACACATATCACATTCCATCACAACAAGATAAGACACTTTAATAACAGCTTCCTTACTAATGCTCATATATATTATTATTTAACATCAAAAACTGTAAATATATTTCTCTCATATTTTATAAACACGTTAATATTATATTCCATGGAAGGAAGACGAAATTTGATTCACTAGCATAAACAGACAATGATATTTTATAGACACGAAGATTGAAAATTTTGTGAAGCATCAAGGAAATGTCCGTCGAGAGTTGCTGACACTCAGGAAGATACTGAAAGATAAAACGAGATTTTGTTTCGACGCTAGGCGGATAATCCCTAATCGCAAGTCAAGTCTCGAATACGTAACGTAACTTATTTACGTCCTCTCAAGTTCTTTACCTTTAAAATGTTTAAACACCCAAGTTCTTCCCGTGTCTAAGCTCTATAGAATTTTATGTGCTCAAGTACTTAAATGTTGTACTTCAGTAATTAGATCCATAAATCCTTTAATCCTTAGGTATATAGATATTAAAGTTCTTACAGTATTTAATTCCATTATTTAATTCTCTCTTTCTGCGTTTTCATTCTCAAGAACCGAGCTTTATATCTCTTGTTCTGCGGAATACGTATAGTAACATGGATGCAACAGATGGATATATTTTGAATTGATATAATACGAGTAGAATAGTATCGCTAGCAAAACATCATTGTTTCTCTTTCTTTCTTTCCGTAACTTATTGAATATTAAACATATTTGAAAATACAGTTCGAAGAAACAAAGTTAGAAATTACATACAACCGACTCGATCGTGTTTTTACCGATAATTCGACAATATTCTTGGGAACTTTCCTATTCAGATTTGCTGTAATTAGTATTTCTTTGCCAAGCAACAGCAAGATTAGCCGGAAGCAATTACGACGCTTTCAATTAATCGACTCGATAATTTCGCGAGGATCTAGAGCGTCAGGACCGTGGCTAAACCAATTATTGAGATTTTCATCCGTCCGTTGGAGAGTCACCTTTGCGTGTAATACCATATTAATTGGTAATTATAAAGATGTATCTATGCTGGTTACAACATGCATATCTTCGTTCTTTTTATGTACAAAAATCGTTCTTGTCAGAAAATCCAATATCTCATTATAATAATTGATATAAAGTCCGTTTTTGTTAATTGCATTTACTTTATATTTTGAACTTTTCCATGTCTTTATGTTTCTCTTCCATGTCGTTAGTTCCTTGCAAAAATGTGAATGTTTACGTGTTTCATTTAAAATACAGCAAAATGTATAAAATATAATTAGACAAAAGACATCCATAAATAAATGTGTTTTGGCATAAAGTTTTTCAAGGGATTAGAATTTCTCTATTGCATCGAATGCTCATTTATCAGATTCGCCGACAACTTGACAGGCAATAGAATAGAAACGTACAGTGCAAGAAAAAAAAGCGTTGTAAATCCAAACAACAACGGACAGTAAAGAATGCGGGTCCGTACTATATCATGAGCTCGTTTTCTCTCCCTCCGCTATATCTATCTGTCGTAGGGAGCACAGTATAAAAATCGACGGAAATGTTATTCGATTGACGGAGCTTCGATGTGCTCGCTCTTGCATTCTCTCATTCACGCAAACAACGTGGAATAATGTTCTTTCTTTTCCGCTTCTTTTTTGCTCACTATTTCAAAAATCAAATACACATGGAATAAAGCAAGATAAACCAGGTTGCGTTTAATCTGATTTATGAAAATTAGCGTTATCTGTTGAGCGCAGAGGCGATAAAACGAGAAATTTGTATTACAGCGCATCTATTTTCATTTTAGGATGACGTCACGAACGAAATATCGAGTTTAACAAATTCATTATTATCTCGCGACTATAAATATTTTTGGACGTGATGTTAATAAGAATTGTGTCGCGTTAATATTTACTAATTTATTTAAAAAAAAAAACAAAATGGTATTCCCCTTCCTTGCTCTAATATATGTATATTGCACATTGCACATTTATATTTATTTGTTTTGTAAAGTTCTTATAATATTTATTACATAAGATATTTGTAAGTTACAAAATAATGTAACAAATAACATTTAAGTATTAAAATACATAAAAGAAAAAAAGAAAATATTGAAAATAAATTACGAAAATTACAAAAATATGCGACATAAGATCGTTTAAGATCGGATGTGAATTTTTGCTGCAACAAATCGGATGTTACAAGATTTAACAGTTTAAGATAAAGGAGAAACAATCAGAGTACATCTAATCCTAATCTTACGAGTGTTTGGACGTGCTCTGTAACCAACGATTCGCGAGAAGCTAATTTTATAAAAGACGGCAACGAAATTGCGCGATAAACAAGCTCGTGTTCGTTCCGCAACAGGAAATCGTCGTTAACGGGAAAAGACACTCGCAGGATTCTGTGGTTCCCGAGCGTGTTTCTCGGCAAGCTCAAAGTTATGCCGTCACTCGCGAATCACCGATAGAAACCGATGCTGAAGTTTAGGAAGATAGCCGTGTCGCCTCTAGTTAAGCTCTGGATTTCGGAAAGTACTTCGAGAGGATCGCAGTCACGTTGTACGGAATCTTGCAACCGATGACCGCCTTTAGCAAAGTTTGAGTCTCGAATAATATTACAAAAGTTTGACCGTGAAATGTCGAGATAAAACCGGGATGGCATTTCATTACATTTTGTGACATTCGAGAAACTGCGATTGCATAATTACAAAGGATGATCTTTTCAATAAGTAGCATTAAGTCACACACTTTAATATCGTTGTAAAACATTCTTTATCCTGATTTCAAGAACAATATTTGATTGACGATGATTGATACATCAATCTTTTGTACTCTTAAAACTTTTAAGAGTACAAAAGATTGATTATTTATTTATTTTCTTCGTGCTTATTGCTTTTAAGTTAAAAGCAATAAGCACGAAGAAAATAAATGGTTATCACAGTAGAAAATTCGTGATAAAATTTTGCATTAGCAAAGCTTACTAAAATATTTTCGACTGATAAATAATAAAAGAGAAAAATAGAGAGAGAGAGTGGAAAAATAGGCAAAAATTATTTAATCATTTAAAATAAATATTGAAAATAGAATTGTGTTACTGTATAATTTTAAATTTTTGAAAGAAGTTTATTCATCAACTTTTAGCCTTATTATGTATATAAATTTGGTCTTAAAATCTCGAATAAAATAGAATGTTTTAAATAAAAAAGAACTTGTTTTCTTATAAATTAATACAATAAATCTTTTTTCTAGCTATGTATGTTAAATAGCTTTATAGATCATTCAGTTATCAATAGTTCTTTGATAAGACATATCAATATATTTCGTCTTAAATGACATTTACTTGTTTCGTGAATAGGCATCGTATAATTTCCGACAGATTCGAGATATCTATAGTGTCAAGATTGCCATGAGATGTATTGGATTAGAGCTATTTATGCGGACGGGAAATCGGTGATAACAGGATTCACGGAAATATCCGGGAATCGTGTTATCTGACAAGATCTCGGCACTGTCAAACCTACTCCAGCCATTTCGCATTTAGACGTACTGTCAGGATTATTGATAGAAATAGGACTTTAAGCGAACGGAAATAGAAGGATACAGATTGGAGATAAACTCATCATATAAATAGCGCTCACACAGACACACAACACACGTCTCTTCTTGCGTCGAGACGTGTAATTTAGAAGATATGTATAATTTGTACTTTTAAAAGATAATTTTCCACTCTTGTGCTTTTCTACGTAAAACGATGCCAAATATTTTATAACTATTGCATGTACAAGTAGTGCAAGACTGAATTTTTGATTTAAGAATTAAATCTTTGTATAACGCAGTGACCTATAATTTTTATCCTTCCAAAACGATATTCAGCTTTGCAAGTATGAAAGGAAACAAAGGTAAACCTGTGCTCTCCTTTTTTATCCGCACCGAGCGAAATGGAGGAGAAAGAGAAATCGAACCGCGAGATTGCAGGGAATCGAAACGGCAGATATCGTTCACGGGGCACTATTGAGGAATCTTAAAGTCGGATAGAGCATTCGACAAAATTGCAGTAATAATCTTTTATACTGATTCATGTCAAAGTAAAAATTTGAGCAGAATTTTTTTTAATAAAAAAAAAGATAATGTAGCAATAAAAATAATATATTAATAATATATTAAATGCTAAAAATTTTAATAAACATTTTTTGAAAGTATAAAATTCGAAAATTTTTTACAATTATTAGTTTATTTTGAAAATTGACAAAGTGCGTAAATAAAATAGTGCAATATTTCAATTGTAAGAATAAATTATTCGTTTTATCATTTATATTCATTATATCAATTCACATTTTTAACAATTAGTGCATTTCCAATTTACAATATCACGAATCAGTCTTTTATATTCAATTTCGATTCTTTAAATTTAAAATAATCCCTGTCATTATTTTAACGCCGTCATTTTTAATTTCGTTCCATCAATATTCAATATAGCGACTTTTTCATTTTTCCTTCGATTTTCGATGCCCTATTCATTTACGCAATCAATCCTTGCATTTTTTAGAAACTGTGAAAATTTTTTATAAATCGAAAATTACTTACAAATAAATTATGAAGTTTAAAAAATAATTGATAAAAAAATAAACTATATTAATTAATTGATTACATTTTTAATCAAGCTTTAATGTGCTTATTATCAAACAAAATTATTCATTTCGTAATAAAACGATATATTGAATTTACTCAATAAAAAAAAGGTACATTTTATTATTATTTTTTATTAACTAATTCTTAATTCTAATAATTAATTACAATGGCCAGTTCTTTAACAGAACGATTTACTCTAAAGTAAATTATACTAAATGTTCGTACGGAAAATCGACGACTTATTACGTTTTATAATAATTAGAATGACAATCACGTAAATTTTATGATTGCTCAGTTTTCACATTGAATTTCCGATATCGTCGAAGTTATTAAATTATTCTCGTTACGTTTCTCAAATATTGGCGCAAATTTGAATTTTATCTCCCGCGCGCATAGACTTTTCTATTCCTTGAAACACTGAGGATTATTTTATCGTTCTTTATTTTAAAATTATTTTATGCTCAATATATTTCAAGTTACAAAATCATATTACGCATTTAATGCTTACTATCTGTTAAATATGTAAACTTAACAATCCTTAGTTCAAAGAAAACTATATGAAAGTTTCATCATTTTAATATTAATATTTTTTATTCACGTACAAAAATTATTACACTAAGATTGAAGATTCCACATTTTTCATTTGTTTCGCGACGTAGACTTTTATATAATTATTTTATTAATTTATTAATGTAATGATTTTATTTAATTATAGATCATTTCATCTTTAGAGTTTCTACATCTTAGAATACAATCTTATTTAGGAAAATAAAACGAAAGTAAAATTTACTTTTGTGTAATAATTGTCACTCTGTCTTTGAACGCCTGTGATTATATATATTTTATTCCTCCATCATCTATCATATTCCCTTCACATATCATTTTCTAAGGCAATTTATAAAATTTCTTACCCGTGAAGTTCATGCGCGATTTTTCAAATATCTGGTCAAAAACTTTTAATCTCATCATTCACATTACTTCTTTAAACGCGGTCTTTCATCTCAATTTTTCCCGTTTGCCTCATTTCTCTTCTTTTGTCTAACTTGAAAAGTTAGAATTGAATTTGACGTGAGTGAAGAACATGAAAAGATTTGACAAAGAGAATTAATTATATTTTCATTTTCTGGTTTAAAAGCTCGTGCATTTCTGCTTATTTTTTATATGCAATTTTTAAAAGCTATCGATATTTCAGTTCTACAGCTTTTTCATTAGTGCGTTTTACTAGAAACACGAGAGTTTTTGCGTTTCAATCGTGAAAATTAATTCTCATCGACGTGATCCATCATAACGGAGCGCGATTAACCGAGAATACTGATCGGAAAGTTACACATCAGAGTTCTTCTGAAGCTGTGCATACCAATAAGTGTATGCTAATATAACGTTGTTAGAGATAAAACTTTTCATACTAATTAGTTAACACTGTAAGTAAAAAATGCAAGTTAAATTTTTTTTTTTAATCAATTAAATAATGATACATTTTCTTACAAAATACTACTTGATTTAAATGTACCTATTTTTTGTGCTAGTTAACAAGCTGCCAATTAACGAGTTATAATGAATCAAATTTTCAACAAATAAAAAATAAATTACTTTTGTACGATGTATCTTCTGTACATCGTTTTACAAATATATCATATAGATTACATTAGCACAATTTTTAAATTTTATATCTCTTTATATAATAATAAATAACAATGCAAATTTATATCTCTTCGACTAACATAGACACCAATATTGAAGCGAGGTGGTAATTTTATTTACGACTCAAATGGGAAAACAAGAGAAAGATCGATTTTCTTAACGCGTAGGTGGAATATGGCGTAAACTTGACCTCACAAATTTTCTGGCTTGCTGATTTGAAGCTTTTCGCGTCAATTTCCTCTTTGTCCTTTTTCCTGTTCATTTTCCTCCGCGCGGTCGACAGCCCCTCGTCGCAATCAAAGGCATGAAATTAAATTCGATACGAATCGTGGGGTGCGATACGACAAAGTCGATGAGGGGCAGAAACCTTTGTCATTAACGGTGGAATTGCAAACGTTCAACGAATGATGGAACATATCGCAACGCATACGCTCTGTTAATGAGACTAATAATTTCACAAGCTCGATGTGTGAGATTTTAATATAAATTCTATTATGCATTATATAAATATATTTTGCAATCGAAGAAAAAAATTTTGTCATTCACAAATGAAAGTCTTTCCTACTGTAAATAATTATTTTCCTTCTCAATATGCCAAATAGCAATAACTAAAAAGATATTCATAATTGCATAAAAAATATATAGGCAGTTATTAAAAATATTTACATCTTTCGATATTTTTTTTGTGTTTGTATGTTTATATATATTTAAACGAGATAAATTTTAGTTTCTTTAGTAAAATGTCGAAAAGAATAATTTCTAATTTTTTTTATAATAGAATTATATGCAACTATGGTTATCAATAATCGCAATATGCTTTGAAATTGTCACGAGCTCGAAATTGAGACCAAATTATCACTGGAATTGTCGCGGTTTGATTGTCTATTTATCTACGTGTTTCATAAGCGAAATCGACGCATATTCACGAATCGGAACATTTGCATAATTATTTGATAAAATACAAATAAGACATGCATTATCTGTGTATATCACTTTACGCATATAATGACATATTAATTATTTATTCCAAGACATAAAAATTTTATTCTAGAACGAGAAGGAAGATAAATATGTTCAAAGAGTCACAAAGCAAAATGTAACAATTAATTTCGTCAATTTGCAGCCGTTTATATAAAGCATTTCATTTATTACATTAGAGCCATTTAATCATATTTTTAATATCATAAAAATACGTATATATTGTATTTTAAAGAGAAATTAATGATTTTTATTAGATAATGCACTCACTTAGTCATAAACGATAAAATAATCTTATCTAACAATTTTTTTACAGCATTTTTTACTAATTACTTATTGAAACAAAATTTTAAAAGAAAAATATTTTTATACAACGTGTTTAATGTGATAGCACAGCCAGCTGTTAAATCCACAACGGCGGTTACGTTTAACCTGTTGCTTTAAAAATCATTTTTATTTTAACATCTTAGCAGTTCAACATTCTTTTACATATAGAAGCAAAAAAATTATAAAACTTTTTCTCTCGAAAATATTATGTCGAAAAAGATTTATCTGTAAAAATGTATTTTCTCAAAAATTCGTCTGCTTTCGTATCAATTCATACAAACTGAATTTCAAAAATTACAATGGAATAATGTTCACCAATACGAATACATTTATACACTGTAATTACTGTTATGTACCTGCTATGTGAAAATTCATAATGCACAAATAAGATGGAAAGTGTAGAATTGAACGTATTCACCATCCACAGGTGGTTTGCACACGTGACTTGAATGTTAGCAATGGTCAATAATTATACCATGGAGATTAAAAAATGTGGGGTTGAGGGGCAAGGGTGAATGAAGAACGGTTTTGCCGGATTGTCGTATATCATGCGCGGGTGACACACCCGGGAATTGCTTTTTTGGCATTGGTCACGCAACCACTTTCACTTGACAAGCAAGGGGTGATTGTGCTGTTAAGAAAAAATATGTGCTATAGACGCTGGCTTT
>QKQZ01081604.1:0-18210 GCA_003595255.1 Solenopsis fugax | reverse complement strand
ATGGAGTGATGCGCGGAGAGAGGAACTGAGAGAGAGAGAGAGAGAGAAAGAGAGATGGGCACGCACAATGTCAATGACAGCTGCGTCGTCAACGTAAAAACGATACGTGGACTCGACCTCGCGCTTCGATTCTCGTTGACGTCCCGTGCGAGCTCGTCGTCCGGTCGAATCTGCTTTGTATTGCCCTCCTCCTCCCCCTTCTCCCCCGTCCATGAATTTCGAATTTTGCGTCCATATACAGGGTGTCTCGCTCTTCGCCCAAGCGTCAAAATTCAATAAAGATCGTTTCCTATAAATCTTAGGCAAATTATCTTTCTCTTTTTTTTTTTTCTTAATGTCGAGAGGAAGATAACCAAATCTGCGGATTTGAGGGTAAATCGTGTATTTCAGCGGGATCGCTAAATAAACAAAGAGCGTTCTCTCGGTTGAATGGAAGCAGCGGAGCTGCTGCGTCAGCAACTTGATATCGAGACTTGATCGCCGAGATATTTAATGGCGGAAAATGGAGAGCTTGCTACACGATGTTTACCGACCATGGAATGACCACCTTCTTCCGTACGAAAAAGATCTCTCCCCTCCTTGCCCCCTCGTTGAGGAGTCGGTCGTTAAAATTTGGACGCCATAAAGGCACGGCATACTTGTCTCAGCGTGGAACCCTCCGCACGTATTCAAATCCCGCGAGTTCTCCCTACAACCGGACAAGTTTCTTTTCTCGTGTCGTAACAAAATGCCAGAAATGGCGAGGGCTCTTTTTTTCTCGCCTCTTCGTGCTCCCCCGTGCGCTCGGCGTACAGGATGATTCCCAAGTGAGTAGCAGAGAGCTGCGAAGGGGAATATTCCTTGGTTGATTTGAGGAAGAGGAGGTCCTACAATCATATCTCCAACATTGCTTCGTTTTCAAAATATACAGTCAAAAAGTTATTTTCCTACTGAGAAAAAAAATTACTAAATTTGAATACATATTTGTTTGAATATTTGCAATGAAATATTTACTTACGGTACATAAATACTTAATCAATAAAAAAAAGATAGTTAAATTAGTAGGTCTTGTACTAAATAAATATTCATTTACATTTAGTAAATATTTTCTCAGTGTATTATAAAAATGAAAAATATAATCATATATTATAAAAATATTTTTAAAAATGTTCTGGAAAATGCTTCTTAACACCATATTAGATATGAATAAAATATCTTGAATTTTTCAGCATTTTCGTAATTTTCATATATATTTTTTCTTTCAACTTTGACATTCTGTACCTTGAAAACAAAGCAATTTTGGACATTTGTCGCAGGACCTTTTCTCCCTAGAATAAACCAGGGAATGTCTCTTTCATTTTTTTATGCTTACTTAGGAATCACCCTGTATATACGGGGTGTATCCTGGATTCCTGGTGTGTGCCGCAAGCTCGGCCGCAACGTAATGTATATGACGACGACGAAGACGGCGCCGAGCGACTTCTCTGTTCCCTCGTCGGCGCACCGTGCTCTGCACGGAATAAGAAAAGTTAAAAAGCATTTAAAACGTAAATACGCTGTAATCGGCTTCGACCGAACGTTCACGCACGACGAACGTGATGTATTCGTGTGCAGCGAAAATATTATTTCTCCTTGATCCGGCGCACGAAGATTGTTGAGAGGAAGCGAAGTGAGAGAGATAAATAATCGTCACCGCGTTTGTTCGATTATTTCACGAGTGATACGATAATTTTAAATGGTATTTTCCTTTTTTTTCTTTGTTCAAGAACTTTCTCTTTCTGATTTTCGTGAGTCGAGTTCTTTGCATTTATTCTACTAATGGGAATAAATATTAATGATGTTTACATTGTTATATACTATTTTTATCGATATACATATGGAAAGAATGGTTTTACTATTTTAAAATTGAAAATTTAGCTATCTGAAAATAATTTTGTTAGCCATCAAAATAATTATCCAGAACGTTCAAACTGGTTGCTAGAATGTCAAAACTTTTTGCAACTTTGTTCCTGCTTGAACATTCCTCATAATTGCTTTAATGGTCCAACAAAATTATTTGTAGTTCTCCCTGGTAAAAATTTATTGAGAATAATTCATGTAATTTTTATGTAAATTTCAGAATTTTTCAGAATTTATATAATTTATAACTTTCTCATTAACTTTCTCATATTTTTTATACGAATTGGAACTGTCTCTCTCTCTCTTTCCAGAAATGCCTACATAAGTTATCTATAATTTCTGATAAAATCTGAAAAAGTTCGAAGTTTTCTTCAGAAGTTACAGAATGAGAAATCTTAGAATATTTCAGAATTCACATGTATGAAAAATTCTAAGAGAAGATGTAGACTTTTCTCAGTATGAAAAATGTTTCAAAATTCGTATAAAAATTCTGAGAAAAATTTCCATCAGGTTGTAGCTAAATTTTTAGATATTCTAGAAAAACCGTTTCTTCCGTGTACTATAAAAAGAAAATTAGAAATTGTGTTTGTTTCATAATATATTAAACATTAAAGCGCAACTATTACACAGAATATTTTTTTCTTTTATAAAAAGTGCATACATTGTTACAGCAAAGTTTCAAGAAGTATTACGAAGTATGTCTGTGCACGAAATTCATTAAAAATTAAATTCGTCAACATATGTATCTTCACGAAAGGAATATATCGCTGTTGGTCGTACGAGTAAATCGCTGAGTAGCATGATTAAGCAGTCGCGACTACCGCTGCTAAAATTCTGACTATTATGAATGGAAAGCGTGAGCCGCACGAAGTTACAATATGTATACGCAGCATGAGGCATATAATGCATGCGTACACTCGACCCCAGCCATGCCATGCCACGCGTCGATAATATCCGTCGCTCGCGAATCCTTTAATTTAACTTCGATCGTTGCTTCTCTGAGGTTCTACGGAGCCGTAGCACAAGTCTCGGATCGTTCAGACAATTTCAGTTACAGCATAAATATTTCAGCGCTCGGTTTTCAGATCGAAATTCTATTGAAGCATATTTCACCTGAAACTAATTGAAGATATTTTCTTTGGTTCACATATTTTTTACGTTTGAAATACGTTTATTTACTTATATTTAATTATAAAAATATTGTAATTATATTCAATATATTCATATGCGCTTTCTCCTGCTTTTCATTTGTCAAAATTTACGGCTTAGCTATCGAGAGGTTTTTCGTGAAGACGTAAATTCGGAATTATTAATTAAACATTCGTATCAGATGAAAGATACGGCAGTATTTCCGCGAGGCGTCTGTCAATAAAAGATTAATTTTATGTGCGATAGTTATGAAACGTGTATTATTGCTTGTTCGCAATGCGTCTGAGAATATTCTCTACATCAGGGTTTCCCAAACTTGTGTGAATCGCGATCCATTTTTTAAAACAGCAAATATCTGCGACCCATCTTTAGGGATTATGAAAAAATGAGATAAGAGGAGAAAGGAGCTTGAGTTATTTACTTATTATTATTTTAATCTTCCTATTTTCTAATTTTTTATTAAACATAAATTTTATGAATCTATTTCTTAAAATATAAGATATAAAGATAAAAAAAATGCTTATTTTCTATTTTTATTAATAATATTTTTGATATTGCATCAATGTGTATAATTTTTATATACAAGTTCAATAATTGTAGTTTATTTCGAAATTTGATTTTGATTTCTACCAACTGAAAAATTTTTTGCAACCCACTAAGAATCGACTCGCGATCAATATTTTGAGAATCCCTGCACTATTGTTTTATTTCTACACTGAGAAGAAAAATGCTGTAATATGAATTAAAATGTAGTTTGATTCAATTAGTCAAATTACGAGCTGTCATTAATATACGTAGTTGATTCAACTAAATTTTATTCATTCAAGTATTTGTTATTGTATTTAATCTTTTTGTTTCATTACTACTGTTATTAAATTAACAAAATATTTTCAATTAGGCTGATGTTGTTGATGCAACAACATTTTTTTCTCTGTATAATTAAAAGACGAGTCGCAGGTCGCAGTTGTTGTATTGTGAGCCTCGAAGAGTCTAGAGCACCTGCCGCTTACATGCAGGTACTTATTTCGGCTAGAAATTCGGGAATTGATTACTGCTCTCCATGGACTATCCGCATTGGCCATGATTTGTGAATGCGAATCTGTTTACGAATCGCAACAACTCAGCGGAACGAACGAATGCACGTGGCCTCCCTTGCATAGGAGTGCCTGAGAAAGCGCTGTCGTCACTCGCAATAGTGCATCTACCGTTAGCCATCACAACTCTTCTCTTTTTTCCTACACGTGCACGCGTATCGCTCTTTGATCCCATAAACACGAGTCGACCAGACTCTTCATCTTCGTCGCACTCTGGACACTTCTTCGTCTTTTCAGTCTCTCTAGAGTTTATACGCTGTTGATCATAAACGCTTGTTGTTTTTGTGAAACTCGACAGATCCAAAAGGTCATTTCTGCAAACATTAAATAGTTAACAAAGGAGTTAATTGATTTATTCCGTTTCTTTTTAATACACACTTCGTATACAGAACTGTTTAAAGCTATAGAACTGGCTGCAAAATTAAGAATGCTTAGAAAACATGCTTTATTTATCGTTTCTCTAAATTTATTAATCTTTAATATCGTGATAATTTATTTAATTACAATTTATTATTGTTATAAATTATCTAATTATTTAACACAGGAATCATACTTCCCTTTTTTTATTGTGACATTTTATTTAATTATTTAATTCAAGAATCAAAGATAAAAATCTTTTCCCTTTTTTTATCTTTATATTAATAAAATAGTATTTCATATCAATTTAATTATTTAGATGTTCAGATATTTACTTAAGTATTAAAAAAAACTGATTTATATTCGTTAACTTATGCCAATGAATTTATTCATTACTATTACACATTATTTTAAAATGTACTTTGGTTCAATCAGGTATATATACTTCATTCTTTGTTTTGAAATGAGTCATATCTATATCAGAAACAATCTAGTCCATGTTGATGCTGATATTATATCAAATGGTATTACAATAGCGTTGTTTGCATAAAGAATAATATTTTTTATTTTGTATTTTGATACTTTAATAAAAACTTCCAAAAGCAATATAAATGATGCTCGGTGGAGCAGATATATGGATGTATTACGTTGTGTAAGGGCGAGAGACATGCGCCTAACACTCTCGGAAACTCATAGATCACAGATCGTGGATAAGCTTGTAATATTGCATCGATATGACGCGCGATGACCTAATGCCCTACTTACATCTGCCTAGGTAAATCATGTCTTTCTGCAAATCAATTTGTAGCTTCATGATTTTCACAGTCATCAATAAAATTTTTCGCATTAGTTTAGAGTATAAGATGTTAAAAGATTATAAATCGAAAATTATAGGAAGTGACGATAATCAGAGACCTGAACTTCAATTGCACGCTGATAAATTAACATTCGATTTTGTTGAAAAAAAAAAATGTACACCTGCGTAGATCCCGAGAATACCACGATGTCTTATGTAAGCGCGCCGAAGGTCCTCCACTTATGCTAACGTTTTCTACAAGCGAAAGTCACTTCCTAAAGTCTATTGGCTTCCTAAAGGCATTGTTTATCGCTATCGCACGGATATCGGTACTGAAATGCCATTGAAAATACATATCATTCACGTTCCGAGTTACACTGTGTGAAAGAATGGCCATTTTACTCGTGGTGACTTCGGCGTTTCTCTAGATCACGCGTTTCCTCGTGGCACTAATGTATGCAGCCTGAAATCAATATTTCACATCGTATCCAAGGCACATAGTGTTTCTTGAAGGTGACCATAGTTCTCGCTTACCTTTATCTTGACACGTAGACTTACGTGTGGGCAGTTAATTTGATTAAACTTGCTCCAGCGTGCGCGTTACAAATAGAATAAAAGCATAGATGAAATATTGGATTCTTCCTCTTTCTCGAAGAATATATTTTCATTCCACTTTCAGGTCAATCTGTTTACTTTCATTTCCCTTTTCCATTCCATTCGTAAATTATTTATGTAAATGATGGAATTCTGCCTCTTCCAAAACTAAGAATTTCTAAAAACATTTTTAAAAAAATTTAACAATTAATACTCGAAATGTCAAAACAAAAATGAGGAAAAAAAGATAATTGTATTGAAATCAAAAATCAAAATTGTAAAAATTCTCCAAGAATTGCATATTAATTTTTTTGACATTTTAATAAAATTTCTAAGTCAGACCAATAAAATATAAAATATTCTCATATCCATCTTGTGATTTTACCTTACTATTATTACACATAGAATCGGTTTAGGAAAAGAAGAAATGTAGTACGTACGAGAATAATAATTTTTACAACATATATATAATTATCTTTGATAAATCTTTTCTGTATATTCTAATGTATTGCAATACTTACACGTAATTTTACAGACTGTTGGAGGAGTAGGCAGGAAGATTACACGTATGAACGCATGGTATTCGTCCTCGCATCTCTCCACGCTGCATGTCGTCCTTGGTTTTAATCTCAAGCCGCAGATACATCCCATTTGTGAATGTGTCTCTCTCTCTCTTTCTCCGTCTCTATTTAATATATTTCTCCTTGCACTGAAATTTTCGTACCACACAGAATGCCTATATCGTTGGATTCACCGATTCCTATAAAGAGAGTCGGGGCCGTCTTGGTTTTTCAGGTTACGGTAAAACCCACAAAGACGCTGCCAGTGTTCGCACAACACACTCGATACCGGCTGCCTGCGGCTTGTACTACTTCGAGGTGAAAATCGTGAGCAAGGGACGCGACGGTTACATGGGCATCGGCCTCTCGGCCTCAGGCGTCAACGTAAATAGACTTCCCGGTTGGGATAAGCATTCATACGGTTACCACGGCGACGACGGTCACAGTTTCTGCTCAAGTGGCACCGGACAACCCTACGGACCGACCTTCACCACTGGCGACGTGATCGGTTGCGGTGTAAATCTAGTTGACAACACCGCCTTCTACACGAAGAATGGCCATCACTTAGGCATCGCCTTCACGGACCTTCCTGTAAGCCACACATCGCATCAATAATATAAACGGAGGAAAAAAAATGGTACTCTGTTCTTGAAAATGGACAGATGCGCGTAAAGAAGCGGAGAAGGAGGAATCGAAGGTCCCAAGTATCAATGGGAGCACAGGCAATCTCTCTCCTCGCACCTTTCATTCTTTATAAATTTCAGTTATATATAATGCATCAATTTCCAGCGTCTGCTTTTTTCCTTTCTTTTTACACCTTTTCTTCACTTATGGAAAGAAAACATGTATTATTTTTCAAGTTCTTTGACAGATTTTACAAATATAGATCACAAATCGTTTCATTGATAAAAAGTATAGATTTTATAGGAACTAGATAGAAGGTCAAATTGCTCGAAAAACTTTGACAATTTTTTGTGACGAACTGAATAAATCTACGAAAGTTTTGAGGGATATTTATACGATATTTAAAGAGTAGAAAAATATATTTTTTATTAATGACTTTCTCATTTTTATGTTTGATATTTTTTTACTCTATATATCTGTATAAATATCCCTCAAAACTTTATTTTCATTCATTTATTCAGTTTGTCATAAAAAATTATCAAAGCAAGAACAATTTTCGAGCAATCTGACTTTCTAGTCCTCTTTAGTTACTACAAGTTAAGTATTAGTTAAGTAATATTGATAAAATGACGAAATTGATTTATATTATTGAATTGCATGTTACCCATTAGATGTGATGATGTGAAATTCTATTTAAAATTTGCTTTCGCAGCCCAATCTCTTTCCGACGGTCGGTCTGCAGACTCCAGGCGAGGTGGTGGATGCGAATTTCGGACAGTTGCCGTTTGTCTTCGACATCGGGGACATGATCAACGAACTGCGCGTACGAACGAGATTACAGATCATAAACTATCCCACGCCAGACCACGGCCAGGGGCAGTGGCAGGCGATTCTTCACAGGTACATATACGACCAGAAAGCGAGACGGGGACCGGGTGCGTGATTCCACTCCTTTCGTGGTTGCTTTTGCTCCTCCTTCGTTTGTTATTGTTGTCCGTTAAGATCCTCCTTGATTTGCGAGAGTTCTTCCCAAATGCTTGCGCGGATAAATCGAGGACGATAGCGGGAAAAAATCGCCACGGACCAATGTTCGCGGTATCTCTCGAGAGTTAACGAAGCTCTGTACGAATTCGACAGAATGGTGTGTACGTATCTCGTCCATCACGGGTATCTCGACAGCGCCGAGGCATTCGCCAGCAGCACGGGTCAGGTGTTCGAAGAGGATTATAACTCTATCAAAAATCGACAGAGTAAGTGTTGCTTCGTCATCGTTTATTTGAAGTCGTTACTCTTCTGAGAACCTGAAACATCAAGAGAGAACAAAATGTCAATGTAAATAAATGTTAAGAAATTCAAAATTTATATCTTATCTAAATATTGCAAATTTAAAATTTGAGCAAGTGTGACGACTTTATTAATTATTAAAATTTTACTGCATCTTTACATCATGATTCAACAACGATTTACAGGGGTTATAAAGCTGATACTTTCTGGTCGTATCGGCGAAGCGATAGACACGACCAATCGGTTATACCCTGGTCTTCTCGACCGGGATCCGGACCTGCTGTTCGCGCTCAAGTGCCGCCAGTTCGTGGAAATGGTGAACGGCAGCGACTCGGAAGTCTGTCAGAACGGCAACCCCAATCAGACCAGTGTGATACAATCGACCAAAGCGTACGTGAAGTCCGCAAACCCAACTGGTACCGTGGAAGAAATGAATATCAATAATACGATAAATGGCACCAGCCCACAGTTTGTCAATGGTCAGATAGAGGATGATGTAGACATGGAAGAAAACAGCGTCACCGGTGTGAACGGTATCAAGAACAGTAACGGGTATCAGAATGGTAATCTGGACTCGAATGGGTACAAGTGTCAAAATGGGGAGGATGTAGATATGGGTGAGATCTTAATATAGTTGATATCGCAAATAAATTAAAAATAGATTAAAATAGATTAGAATAGATGCGCTAAATTGCAATATCTTTTGGATAAAATATTTAAACCAATGTCTTGTGTCCATTCTTATTAATGTGATTAATTTTATCGCGGTTAAACTTACCCTTACTAATTCAAGCATTAGAAATCACATTGGGAATTAGAGAATAGATGAACGAAAATAACGAGTGGGATAATAAAATAAAATTATAAATATAATATTGTCGCACGTAATCGTTTTGATCTTTTGTAAATTGTCTAATGAATATCGGTCTATGTTTATCAAATAGAAGTTCTTAAGACAGGTAAACATTGTTGTTTACAGAAATCGACAACAGTGCCAATCAGAGTCAGCAGCAGAGCAGTAACATCACCGATACTGTGACATGTAATAAAAATAACAAGAAACAATTGTGTGGTGGTAACAAGCAGGCGATCGAGAAAATGTTGGAATTCGGCAAACAATTGTACTCACAGTCGGTACATCTAAGGCAGCAGTACGGAAAGAATGAAAGCAATAAGAAGATGCTGCAAGACGCTTTCAGTCTGTTAGCGTACTCCAATCCGTGGAATTCACCAGTCGGCTGGCAGCTGAATCCTCAGGAAAGAGAAACTGTCTGCGCGAGATTGAATTCTGCTATTCTTGGTAAGAGTGCGAGCAATGACATAACGGCATGTTTAACGTCTATGGACTAAATTACTCTGTGAGAAGAATTTAGATTGATCATAGATTAATTCGTTATCATTAATAATTTTATTATTTATGTAATTCTTACATCTTTTTAAATTCTGTTCCATTAATTATAAGCAATAAAATTTACAAATAACTGTAGTAATTCTAGAAGATTAATCTGACGTTGCGATTATTATGATTGACAGAGTCTAGTAATTTATCCCGTCGGCCGCCGTTAGAAGTCGCGGCATCACATGCCAGGGAACTCGTTCGTTTGATGTCGACTAATGGCCTAGGGGCCTGCGGATTCGCAGTAGTAGATAATATTATCCAATATTGACGGTGCCTACCTCTGCTACCACGTCCGCCTCTTCTACCAGTGCGAGTATGGTGAGTAACATTCGTTTGTATTGGCGTGCAAGTTCGCGAAATCATCCGGATTGATTTACACGCTCGCACATTAGTCTCTACCGAGAATGAGATAAGTGGTTGATGACGAAAGCTGGTTGTCTAAAGAAGAGCAGAAATAACGCAAGTTTTATGATTCGTGCGTTAATGAGATTTAGTTTGATTAAAAAACAATATGTCGCGAACACATATGTCTTTTGAAATAATTTTATAAAATAAAATATAGTAAAAAAACTCTGTCTTCTATAAAATGTTTAAGGAGCAAACTCTCTTCTAGGTAAATAACGCGGATTTTCCTTTTTATCTAGGTATGGAAACTCCATACAAAGAAAGATTAAGGTAGGAAGTGCTCTGTGCACCACAGTTTGAAAATCGTTTCGGTTCCGAGCGCGGCAGTTATTAATAGTATCTACCATGTCTTTTGTATTTCTCTGATAATGCATGCGAATCTTCCCGGTCGCAAAAAACACTGAGAGAAGGAATCTTCGTAGGATGCAGAGGCGGAACGTGGAGCAGATTGTTCTGTTAACGCAGCAACATCGCGATGTCGCGTGCCTCTTCAGCTAGAGCAGCCGGATTCATCGGTGCCTTGGCTCGATCTCACACCACAGACACGAACATACAAGGTGAACGCTCAGACCTGCCAGCCAAAATGACACCTCATGAATTTTTAGCTTAAATCGGATGGACGGTCACTTTGGATAACTACTACGCCGACCAAGAACGAGAAGCGGCACGATGCTGATCCCCCGTTCCCGGTGGTCGAATGCCCACCACGTCGAATGCACACGTGGTTGACCATTCACGTTTTTGACACTGTTGTGACTATTTATATGATTTTCTGTATCCCTTTACTTTTTTCTCCCCCTTTTTATTTTCTTTTGTTTTTGTATCTGACGCCTTAGTTTATCTTCGTTTTATGATCCACTCGGATATTCATCGCGGCTAGCGCGTTACCTGGATGTACGCGTGGCGATGTCGGGACGAATGTGTTTCGTAGTTATCCCAGTCGCAATAACTCGTGCATCATTAGTTAGTAACCGCAAGCACTGTGCAATATGACGATTCCACGACACGAGAATAACTGTTGTCGTGGCGATATACGAAAGCCGAGGTCGTTTCATGCGAAAATGGCACTCCTGCGAAGCTGCTATCGTTCTGTGTCGTCATGCAATTCTCGCGTTAGCTCGCGGCACACCGGAGGGTAACGTGTAATCAAATTCATTTGCATTTAAACGCGAGATGTTTAAGGCGTATTTATTCAATGACGGAAAATCAATCAAATATCCAATCTGAATAGATGTAGTCAAAATTCGCTGGTTACGAAGGGGAAGGAGAAAATAGATAACGCACTGTTATACATTGCGCTCTGTTCGCTTCGAAAACAATAAAGAAAGAAAAAAATTCGTTGCACGAGCTGAACTAATCTTCCGCAGACGTTAACACGATTCTACTTAATTTTCACTTAATGCACCCTAACGATAGAAAATATTCTTCCTTGATATTATTTTGACGAATCGGCGCGAAGATTTCTCTTTGTATCCTGATTTTCGTAATTATTCTGGGAGCGGCGGAAGCATGTTCATTTTAGAGATGAATAACGTCTTACGTTTATATAAATAGTTGCGAAAAACAAAAAAATCTGTAAACTTAACTAAGGAACGATCTTGTACTCTATATTAAGTAATTGTTTTTTATATGCGACATAGTATATTATTATATTATATATATTATTAAAGAAAAAAAAGAAGAAATCACAAATAAGAAACTCGTATGCAGCTAGGCGTAAGCGTGCGTTTAAATACAATAATTTACTATATATACAAAACAAATTATATTAATTAAAATAGATTACTCGAATTTAAATGATTTTTAGTGTTATTGTTTTATGTACTATAGATAGAGCTATAATATGAATATGTGCGAATACACAGCAGTGATTTGGCCAAGATGGTTTATAAGTTATTTTGTTTCGTCGCACATGTTGTTGTTATCGCGATTATCCCATCAGGATCTTCGTGTAAATTTCACCTAAAACGATCTATTGTAACAAGCTGAACGAAATTTGATTTTGGGACTGATCGTCATTGTTATTTCGAGATTCGTTAGAGTACAATCGTTTTGTTATGCGCGACCGGCGATATACATTTGACGACGAACCTGCTCATTCTTGTATTTCATCGAGATCTGCTCAGTAGGATCGCCGGCGTCCTTGTCCCTGGACACTTTCGTTTGCACCCTTCCTGTCGTTGCCTCCCGAATATGTCGTTTTGCCCCTTGCCTGCCTTTCTAAGTCTTTCGACGATACTTTCAAAGTACATATATTTTAGGTAATAAAGATACATTGTGTAATATATATATACGTATATATATATACATACATATATGTGCCTATTTGAACGTAACTATATTTTCGTTATCGTTTGATTAACGCTTACACGCGGAATACGTACGTTTATGCGCAATACGTTCGACGTCGCACCGCTTTTTTCGTTTCTCCGAAAGATCGTCAACCTGGTACCGCGCCAGGAGAGGATCTGTTACGTGGATGTCGCGCCGTATTCCTGTATCACGCACGTCCGCGATGAGAGGGAACAACGTTGCCCCTGTGTACGTAACGAAATAGAGTGATTGCATATTGCGTGTGTAGGATATGCACCAATCACGTCGTTCACGTCGAAAGATAATAAATGTTCACTCGAAGGACTTCCTCGAGGTCTTCTCTTACTCAAGTGATTCCTGCACAAAATATGTAGCTAGAGCGTTGTACGACAAGTGGTGACGTTAAGTAGGGAAGCAGTAACGCACTTTCTCGCTTTTACTTTTAACTATTTTGCATTTTAACGCGAATTGGCACACGCACGCGCGTATACACTCTTCTCCAAGGGATAATGTCGACGGCAATCCAGCTGTTTCCAGGCTTCCGCGATACGGCACCGTGACGAGAATTAATTTTCACCGATTAACCCTTATCCGGGAGGTCCATTTTCTAAAGACAAACGGGTAAACGTGTATATTTTTTCTCTCTGAGAGTCTCGTATAAAAAAAAATATATTACACGTATATAAATATATTTATCTTTATATAATCAAAGGCTACATGTATAAAAAAAAACTTATACGAAGTTAGGAAACGTATTTTAGGAGATAACTTTAAATTTCGAGGAATTGAGAGCTTGCCCGGATACGAGTTAAATGCTGTTCAATTAATTGACGACAAGCATGGAGTATTGTGTGATGTAAATTCGCGGTGCACAACGATGCATTGTTTCGCATAAAACAAAAAGAAAGAGTCCCACTTCTTACGATACTCATTCACGTGCGTACGTACGTGTGTATGTACACAGTAAATATATATATATATATATATATATTATATATATACTATGCTCTTTTTTTTATATGACGATGTATAATTGTAGTTCATGTACGAGAGTTCAAGTATCTTGGATCCAGTTTTAGGGGGAAAACGGGCGAACGCAGTGGCGACGGCCATCGAATTAGTTATTTCTAAACTCTCTGAGTATATGTTGAAACGTATTTTAACAATAGAAACGTTATTTTTATACGTGTACGACGTAGTTGTATATCAAACGAGCTGCGTGGCGCCGTGTGTAACGGAGATATCGCGACATGTTACAACGCATGTGTAGTGAAAAAAAGAAAGAAAGAAAGAAAAAGAACATTTCAAACGTTTTGTCGTCTCTATAAGTTCTCCCCGTGTTAGGAGCTGACGTGCTCAGGGTGATTCGGGAGAGCGGATCTTCGCACGCCGGCGAAACACTCTGTATCACGAATAAAAAAAGAAAAAAAAACCAAATCGAAAGTTCAAACTGTTAACGTATTTTTTAGCAATACTTTGTAATGAACGGGAAGGGTGCGAGAGCAAGAGAGGACTCTTCCTGCGGAGCGTAGACGATAAGAGCGACGTGCGATATTCTGGAAATACAGCGTAACGACGACCAAGGCTTGCTGTACACGTCTCCTTTTTTTCTTCTTTCCGTCTTAGTGATACTGATTAAGCACGTCAAACGGTGCCTGTCGATCCGTGGCGAGGCGAATCCTCCCTCGAGAACGACTCCTCGTCACCCTGAAAATAGTATGTTTATTAAACATTTATTGAAGTGCTTTTTATGTGGTGGAAATTTCAACATGAAATTGTTTACGAGATGTTCACGACTGATAGATGTTCGAAAAGTGTTGTATATTTTCGAAATGTTGCAAATGTTCGGGGAATGTTTTATTAAAAGTGTTCTGTGTTTTCAGAATGTTGCAAATAAATGTAAAACGTAGAAAACATAGAACACTGAATAAAATATTCTGAAAACATACAACACTTTGAACGTCTATCAAACAATTGTGAACATCTCGTAGACGATTCCTTGTTTAAATTTCCATTTTATAAACACTTCAATAAACGTTTTAAAACTCCAGTTAAACATCTATTCAACACTTATGCAAACATCTTTATAAACATACTATTTTCATCAGGGCACGTGGAGAATTAATCGCGGCGATACACACTACCTTCGGCTATCCTTGTGAGCTTTCGATTACGGCGGCAGGCGCTTCTGACATTTCAAGAGAAAAATCATAGCGTATTCGGTTTTGCTGGCTTGATCTGACCCCGAGTCGATGGCTTGTTCTTTTTAGCTGGCAAAAGAATGGATAAACTGTGTGAGAAAAATGTAGCTGAAAAGAACAAACTATCGACTCGGCGCCAACAAAACGGGTCGAGTCAACAAATCGGACATGCTGTCAGAGTGTAACGTATTAAGTAATGTGTGAATAAGTAAAGTACACGCGAGCAGCTTGACGGGCACGAGACGTCCCTTAAACGGGGGTCGAAGTTGGTATATAACTTCGACGCAGTTCGAGCGTGCACGCAGAAAAATATTCTCGTGCTGAGAAAAGCGATTATTACTCAATTTTAGTTTTCTTCTTTTAAGTAACTTTATAAAGAACTTTATAAAGAATTTATTTTCTTGATAATTGTCTAAATGTTCGTCTCATTTATTTGAAACAAGTAGTATTTACTTAAAATGAACTTCTATGTACACACAAAAAAATACATACTGTAAATTATTTGAATTAAGTAAATATTACTTCACAAATATTTCATAAGTTTACCGTAATCAACATATTTATTCAAATTATATTCTGAATCCTAATAATTTAATACTTGACTCAAGAATAGTAAATTCAAACAATAATTTGATTTGCTTATTATTTTAATTTTACTTCGATAAAAATTTTATGATATTCTTCACAATAATAGAAATTCTTTTTTCGAGTATACAATGAGTTTTTTTTAATTTGTCCAATAAATGTATTTAAGATAATTGTCAGGAAAATATTCTTAGTTAAAGATAACCGTAACTTGCTAAAAGAAATAAAGTAAAGGTTTTCTTAGCAGTAGAATTAATTTTTCTCCGTGTGTAGGCGAGCCCAATTCGCAGTTTTTCGCAGTCGATCCAAACGGGTTAATTGCCAAATTCATATAAAAAAAATATATAAATTTTTAAACAAATTTATTTATTAATTGCCGAAAAGAAGGATAAAAATCGCGGATCAGGGCGCTCGGGAGGCGGCCGGTGGCTCGAGCTAAGTGAAACTTTAATCGCATCTTGGTCCCTTGCCTTCGAACGACATGCAGTTAAAAACAAATCTATTCACTAGAGATTCTAGTCGAAGAGGAAGAGGGACGGCATAGGGGACAGAAATCCACCAAGTGTCGTACAATTTTATTGTGCGAGCAAGAATTTTCGATTTTTAATGCGATTATTAAATATTACTCATGCGCTACCAGCGATTGCGTTCTAGAGTCGTTTACCCGGTAACGAAGCGAGCTGTATATCTCTTACTTGTGTGCAAGCTGCATAAATCATTGCGTGCGTCATACGGGTCGAAATGATCTTAGAATATGTTACTTAGGATATGTTCTTACTTCTAATGTTGCGACGTAAAAATTTGCGGGCGATGATCGATCGTCCACGCGCGACACGTAAGTTATAATGTGTTAAGGTAAGTCTGACAATTTCTTTATCTTTGTAGGAGGTAATTTTGTAAAACATTTCGTCGAGTTATTAGCAATAAAAGAAAATGATCGTGTATCACAAGGGGTATAAATTTTAAATCGTTTCGTAGAAACATTTATTCTCAATAATTTTTTTCCCCAGTCAGAAATGATTTGTCGAAGATTCAGGTTTTTCGTCGATGAGTGATGATCGATGATTAACCGTTTGGCATTTTTATCATTTTCGACTTCATCACAATTGTTTTTTATATTAATTGAGCTTTGTTTTTTAAGATTTTTGTTTATAAGAAATTGTTTTTCAATTAACTCTATGTAAAATCAATGCAAATTAATGAAAGCGGTATATACACTGAGAAAAAATTCCTAAATTTTAATAAATATTTGTTTAAATACTTGCAACGAAATATTTACTAAATGTAAATTAATATTTATTTAGCGTAAGAATCATTAATTTAATTTAACTATCATTTTATAGAGTAAATATTTACGTACCATAAGTAAATATTTCATTCCCCTACGTATATATTGCGTATTCGATGTAGAATTGGCTAAAAGGCAGTAAAAATCAGAAAAAATATTTATAGTTGTTTAATTAGCATGAAAAGCATGAAATTATGAAGCCGAAAATGATAGAAGTATCAAATAGTAGACATCAATCACTCATTGATGGCGATTCGATTAATTATTTCTGACTGGATTCGTATTGTGACACCTCTCTCGTGTCGCCTACATTGAGAAAAAAAATTTGTTAAAAAACCAAAATATTTAGTTCGATACGATCAACGAAACATTGAGTTGATTCGACAACTAATTAGTCGCACAAATAAAGGTACAGTTCGTTCATGTAAACCATTCAAATTTTTTAATCAAGAATTAATTAAACTAACTCAATATTTAATTATCCGTATTGGACTAAATATTTTAGTTTTTCAACAAACTTTTTCTCAGTGTCTGACTGTTTATTGGTCGTGTCGATTATTTCTGTAGATAGACCGCTAATTATACATAAAATCTGAATTTCTGCAATATCAAAAAATTAGAAGTACTAGTACATTATGATGAAACATTGTATTATAATATAAATATATTATAAACTATAATTACATTATAAATATGTGAAAAAAATATAGATGTATTAAGTATTAGATTAATGCAAAGAATTTGTCGCTTTTTCATTGAGCTTTTTGTATTAAATAAAGATTAAAAAACTGAAGAATTTCTGAAAAGCAGAGTTAATAAAAATCATATTTTAAACATATATTAAACATGTTTTAAATATATATGTTTAAAAATCATTTTTAAATATAATTATATATAATTTCCTACATTAATTAGTAATTTGCTATATGTATAACACAGTTTGTACATGATAATTGACAAAATCTTTTTATGAAATATTATTTAATATTTAATCTTAATTTAATTTTTATACCTTATTTATAATTAATATTAATTTATTTATGTAACATTATTTAATATTTTGTAAGGTTTACGTTTCTTTAGGCAAATATTGCACAATGAATCAGAATTCAATAGCCAAAAAGGAAAAACAAAGCTGCAATGGCTGTAAATACTGTTGTAATAAGTATTAATAATTATAATCAATTGATGATCAATTATAATATAATATATTATGTGTGTAAATCATATTTAAAACACGACTTTTATCAATCCTGCTGAAAAGGGAATGGAAAAACTTTTTCTCCAAATGAAAAAAGAAAGACATTGAAAGCTAATTCTGATTCTTATTTTAATATCGCTAAAATATTGCTTCCAACTTTATTTGACGAGTACGAGATAAGCCTTCGGCGTCAACCTAATAAAAATGAATGGCAGCATAAAGCGTGGCAAGGACGTCCACTCTCATCGGCGATCTTCCCCGTAATGTGACTCGAACTACCTCCCCGAGGTAGGGTAGCGTCGCGATGCCGTTAGATGACGCCAGGGCGATGTTTTTAAGGGAGAGAGTGCGGAGGTCAGGGGTCGCCGAGCGATCGCCGGTCGTCTGTCGGCGCGATGAAACGAAGAGTGTGTGTCGGGGTCCGGGATCGATCGACGAACGTTTTCCGAGCGGCGCGCCGATGGTGGCGGTAGCGGCGACGA
>QKQZ01081603.1:0-17943 GCA_003595255.1 Solenopsis fugax | reverse complement strand
CGTGACGCATCGCCGTGGCCGGTCGCGCGTGACTCGATCGTACGCACGCACGCACGTGTGTACGTAATTGCACCTACATACGGACGTGTAGGCGAAAAATTCTCAGCCGCATGAAAAGCGCAACTCACAACGGGACGTTACGATGCGCTGTCGATTCGAGACACGGGTCCGCGCGCCGCTCAACGCCTCTCGTTCGTGAGAACGAGACAAAGCGAGATAAGATTGGCCGCTTTGTGCGCCTCGCGACTAATTGCGCGCCCCAGCGATATTTGAAACTAACGAGATACTACACACGGGGACTGGCGACCCCGAGTTCCCTCCCGGCTACATACATGCGACTTCGTTGTGTTGCCGCAATAATCGCAGAGGATGATCGGGAGATGATGAATTTTTCACGTCCCAGTAATTAGACATGTTGTAGCACCACGTTTTTATCATTACTCGTCTCGCCGCGAGTTTTGCTGCAGCAAAAAACATAAATCTTGAAGCATTTTGTAAAATAAACATTGGCAGATGATTGTCTTCTTATCGCTTACTTTTGTAACACAAGACTTCCCGGATCACTGACCTTTCTCGTTACAACTATTTAATTCCAATTCTAATACATCAAATTCGAATCATTTAAAAAAAAGTCTTGCAAGTATAGTCACAATTTTTTGACTGTATATCGTATATGTTTGGCGCTTAACTAATCTATATAACAGAGACAGAATTTATATCTGAACGATTTGTGAAATTTAGAAAAAAATTTTTCTGTGACATCTATTCATGTTAAGGCCAATCATACTTGTTATAAAATATTTGACTATATAATTGGCAATAAGACCCAAATTTTCTAGGATTACTAAAATGTTGCTGCTATAAATTTTGCATGTGACAAACAATATTTTAGCAGATACAAAAAATTGTGATAAATTTTTGTTATGACACCTAGAAATTTATCTACATCAGCAAAATTTTTGAATTATACGTTTTTTTCAACAATCTCACAATTTTTAATTTAAAAAATTCCAATTTAAGTAAAATAAATTTATGCGAAAGAATTTTAAAAATATATATTCCGATATATATACACACAATATAAGAAACACACATGGCAAAAAAATCTGCCTCAATACAATAAATTAAAAATCGTGTGACTCTAATGATATTTTTCCTCAATTTACGTTGAATTCTGAGAACTAAATCAAAACCTACGTTAAAAGGAAATTGACATTTCGCATGGGGCAGGTACACTGATGTGATTTTGATTTATGCGAACCCAGTATTTGAGAACGATATCAAAGGCATCAGTCTGTAACCATGATGCCACTCGCCACGGCATTGGAACACACAAATTACACAAAAGAGAGGAATACATCGCGCATGGCAAAATGTACACGCACATGTTTCTCTCATATTTCCACTTGTGTTTTTATTTTGTTAATTTTCTGGTATAATATATACTAACAAAACATTTAATTACAAAACATGGGCATATCTGTTTCATCTGTGTGTGTATGTATGTATGTGTATGTATGTATATATATTTATGTATTTTGTGATGAAAGCGGCTATGTGTTCTTTTTCTATGCGGTACGCGTACCTTTTTCTGGTTAATGTAGATATTACGATTAAACTTCATAAGTTCTCTACGATAAGTAGATGGATTGATAACGACAATTTACACGCAAAAAACGTGTGGCAAATGCCCCCTGTTCCTCCCCCCTCTCCGCCCTTCCAATTTGTTTCAACTCCGTTCCTCGTTCGTTCGATTAATCGCATTCATTTAATCACCAGTTTTGCTCGGTCGGGCCTCATTTACCGAAAATTCTCTTTCTCTCTACAACCTATGTCCGTCATTAATATGCAAACGCAAGAAGGGATAAAAACGCTACTGTAATATACGATATAATAATATTATCGTACTTCGATATTAGTTATAAATAGTTTTTTTAATAATTATTTGTCCAAACACTGAATATTTTACAACAGCCATCGAATCTCAACTATTTGTAACTCTATTTAAACAGTTTGCAACTTTTACAGTTCATCATTCTTCCTTTTTTTTTTCCTCAATTTCACTTTTAATATTATTATGCGTATAGCGCGTGTCTGATCCAATATCATATCAATAATAGGGATATATCATAAATTTTGTAATTTCCTAAAAAATATTCTCTAAAAAATATGTCGACCTAAAGATTATTATGACTGATAATCACAGACAATTTTTTCAATTTTTCTTTTTCTCTTTCATACCGTCGTCGAGTTTGTCAGTAATTGTTATTTATCTTTCCTCTCACTTTTCTTTTAAACAAGTACAATATTTCAAAATTCTACACTCTGTTTAAACGTTAGAATAGTAATTTTATACACGTCTTAAGAAGCGTTTTATATTTCAATTTTTCTCCCCCTTTTTCTTCTAATTCCTTAAATCGTAAGAATATTTTAATTTTCTCAGCTTATCCTTATATCTCGAAATGAAAGGATCTAAATAGCGCAATGAGAGACGAAATTTCCGGTTGTGAGAGATCGCACGTAGCGTAACAATGTGCCGAAACTGCGTCGCGTTGCGAGAACGCGGTAACACGCACCGCGCGCTCATCGTTTCCGCGAAATAATTTAATCACTCGCAATTTTAAACGCTACGTTTGAATCGCCATTCGAAGCGAGTTCGCTTGTTGAGAGGTAAAACATGCGTAAAAGTCGAAGAGAAACGATCTACTTATTACATCTATACATTAGTATCATTTTTTTTTCTTTAATTATTGTTAAACTACACGTTTATTCATCGTACCGTTCATCGAATGTTCGTTTTTTTTTACACGCAGCATTATTTTTGAAAGGTGCTGATGGGTGTAGTAAACAAACAGTGCTTAATGTGCCCAAATATACGAGTGACTTGAGTAGTGATGTATTATGTTTTTCTCTTTCTCCTTTTTTTATGTGTGTATAGATTATAATTAATAGCGATAATAATAATAATAATAAAAGCTGTATGCGTAATACTAAGGAGGGTCATACGCCCTTTCCACGCAGTTTGAAGAGTTGAAAAAGACACAGAGTATGTTCCAGAAAGCACCCGATATTTATCCGTATTAATCAGGCAAAGATTATCAGGAGACAAGTAAAAATCTCTCTCTCTCTCTCTCTCTCTTTCTCTTTCTCTCCCTTCTCACACTTTCCGTGTCCCGCTACAAGTACACGCTCAAACTATTCCATACTTTTTTGTCGAAGTACTCGCATGGGTACTTTACAGAAGTCGTCAGTGATACAAATAATATGAGAAGGAAACGATGTATTGAGAATTTAAGTCTATTCGCGAGTGTAAAAATGAAATC
Organism: Solenopsis fugax; assembly: GCA_003595255.1. Classification (NCBI taxonomy): domain Eukaryota; kingdom Metazoa; phylum Arthropoda; class Insecta; order Hymenoptera; family Formicidae; genus Solenopsis; species Solenopsis fugax. The sequence goes on along the minus strand of QKQZ01081603.1, from coordinate 14,620 downwards.
AATGATAGATAGCCTACAAGTCTATAATCATAATATATAGCGATGTAAAAATCGGATTACATGGTATGCATGCCTACAGAGTATACATTTTGTAAAGTCCAAATTAATTCTGACGTCCATAGCGTAACGATCAGGAAGCTGTAATCGAATTAAAAATACACGTTTACTCGTTTGCTAGAAAAAAAAAAGAAAGGATCTGATCATCCTTGTATCCGCGTCAATCAATGCGACTACCATATATGTGCACCGGTCCTAAATCGTTCAGTTTACGTTAGTAATTTTTTTCGTCAACCCTAATACCGTCTCGTTCGTAATCAATAAATATCAATAAAATATCTAACATTGTTATATTTTCAAGTAAGTTACCATCCTTACTAGTCGTATTATTTTTCATGTACAGATTAAAATTAATTATCATTATATTAACAATATTCATCCTCGAATATAATAATTATTAATTATCGGTAATTATAATATTTAAAAAAAAGATTCACAAAATATCTAAAAAATGGCAATTTCACGTGACCAGAACAAGTTTCCCTCGTTTTTATAACTTTTTACAACTCAGCGTACGCGCTTTGTACCAAACCAGGCCGATTAAAATCGCAGCACGTCTGACATTATTTGCGTGCTCAAATAATGCGCTCCTGCCATCATTTTACCTCTTTATATTACCTCTTTAAATAATTCACGATCAATATTCTTCGTATAACGCATTTCTTATTATTATCAAACACTTCTGCACTGCAACTTTACTATCTCTTACTCTAGGCCATTTTTTCATGAAAAGTGCACTTAACGGTGTCCATGGAGCACCAAAGTTTAAGGGACTACCACCTCGGCAGAAATTGATTAATTGCGCTAAAATACATTGTTGTAGTTGTATCGGAGGGCGCCGTGCCACGCCGTTGCGGTTGTGTTAGTTCCAAATATAAAATATCATTTGCGTAAATATATATCTAAATCTATCACCGGGTGAAAGCGTAGGTACATGTAAAAGTAAGGCAAAACTGGACTTCACAGAAGGATATTGGTACGGAATATATGATATATATGTATATATATATATGTATATATATCCGTTAAAATGTAAAATATATATTCCTATAAAAGCATCTCTAATATATTTCCCATTATGGGAAAATATCACAAACGTTCACCGGGAATGTATCCGGAGACGTTTATCTCAAACAATGCATAAATCTTCGTCGATTTGAACGAATAAATGATTTTTCGATAGAAACTCTTTTAAAAGCATTATTAAATCATTAGCGTTTTTATGAAATATTCGTCGAACAAAATCTCACATATCATTCAGATAATAAAATTCGGATAATAAACTTGATATGAACATGATTTTGGCAAGATGGAAGCACAAATATAGACGCGATATCTAAAAAAAATGTACAAAAAAAGGGCAATCATGTTGAACTCGCACTATTTATTTTCATGAATACGAATAAGTGATTTAGAAAATAAACTCTTTCATCAATGATGCCACGTAAATAATAAAACAAACTTGTATCAATGTCTGCCAAAGTAGGTACACCTTCGAACAATATCCTGCTACAGGAGACTGTTCTTGCTTGCCATTCTCTATCTCTCTCCTTAATGCCTACATTCCTAACTTAAACTGGTTTGCTGTACTTACATCAAAGACGATATATCTAGTCTAACAATTACATATTTTACAAAAACATTTGAAATCTGGCCCTACAGCAGACATGAAATGTCACAAAGTTAGTCATACACTGTACACTAAATTTAAAATTCACACAAATTTAAATATACAGTTATCGTGTTTTAGATTCACACGCTTCATAAGATTATTTGTACATTATGCTTACATTAATTTTATCTTGGGACACTCGAAAGAAACATTTTTGAAAGCTGCGATTATCGTCAAAAACCCGCTGCTTTCTCATGGTACATTGTACCATTTTCCATTTTCATCCTTATGATGTGTTCATCTAAGGAGAAGAGTTTGTTTTCAAACCCGATCAAAGCATTGAGAGATATCTCTGAAAGATGCATAGGAATTATGCAAACTAAGGAGCACTCGCATTTAGTGTAAAGTGTAAGATAACTTGTACACTTAAGCCTCAATAGTAGATAATAGGTAGAGTCTAAAAGTCGTGCGAGAAAGCACAGGCGTGAATAAAGTAACACTTTCAAAAGTCTGAAGCGCATTAGTAAAACGCACGACTTTGTCGGATACGAAAGCGGGACATACTCGAATGGTTTATTGCTATAGGTATACGTGCACATATACCCCCTTCCCCCGCCTCCCGTTAAATCAACTACAGGAACGTAGCTGTCTAAAGTAACATCGTCGTAATCGCCGTGCTTCGCGTATTACGTCTGGCCTTCTAATATTTAAAATGTATAATCTATGTTCTCATAGTAATAAAAAGCTGCAATCTCTGAAAATAGTTTGATGATGAGTAAAATGAATAACATTCAATAAAACGAATCCTATTCGAAAGCGCGCGCGCAATTATAGCACATAATTTACTTCTTTGTCATCGGTCGGCTGCTTAGGATAAGCTGTATATACGCAGTCTCAGTTGAGGTATTTGCGACATTTGCGAGAACCGCAAGTACACGGGATCTTGATATCCTCGAATGGGAATTTGTAGTCATACGTCAACTCCTCCCCTTGAATGATGCGACGAAGAGCAAAAATCAGTATGTGTTTCTTACCTAGAATGTCCACCACTCGCGAGTAGCAGTTTGGCTGTAACATACGTTATATTTTCAAATAATACAGCAGAATTTACAGCAGAAACTTAAATATATTTGATTATATATCATAAACAAATTATAATGCAATTAAAAATAATTATTTTTTATACATTTAAAAACATCAATACAAATAGGAAATATTATTGAATAATACAAGTTTTTGTCAATGCGTATTTATAGATGAATTCTTGGAAAAAGTAAAAAGAAAAAAAATCTCTCGTACCTCGCACGAATGATTGATAAATCTAGCTGCATTCCCTTTCATAGTAGCATCAACAACTAGATGATCGTCAATTTTAAACATGTAACAGCCTATGTTCTTGCTGTCATAATACTTTTCTCTTTTGTCAGTCAAGGAAGATCGAATGACCTAATGATAATTAATAATTTCAATAGTAATAATAATAGCGATATCGATTATAAGTATCGCGACGTGACCTTTCAACATGTATGAATAATTGATTGCTACTTACTTCACCGGCGTATTCAATGACCATTTCACCAGGCTCAATATCTCTTAAACAAAACAGTCCTCTACCATGTATGCGGGAATAATATACACCAACAGATGCTTTTGATGTTTCCTTAAGTATTCTAAAGCGCATTGCCATAGGCAAATTGGTACTTGCGGCTCGTCTGAAATACAGCAGTATTCATAATGCTACATTGAATAAACAAAATCATTAACAACGGCACTTATTTTTTTAACCAGGGATATTACAAATCTTATTTTTAACTTAGAGAATATAAGTACAATTTACATTCAATGTATCAAAAAATGATGTGCGACTATTAATATAAAAAATGCAAATGCATCGCACCAATGATGCATAATATGCAAAAACGTTAAAACTCTTATTGATAATCAAATATATCAGAAATTAATTAAAAAATTATGAATTAATTTATGAGAAAAAATTATAAAATAGCATGAAATTTTATCTTTACGTTGTCTGTACACATGAAATGAGTTTTACCTAGACTCCGTTTCCGATATTGCAATTATGTTAGGATGTGGCCTGTGCTGTGACGCCAACCAACTGAACATATCGTGCACTTTCCTACCCTTGAAGGGCTCCGCTCGTGCCGCTCCATTGATGCACGCCATCGGCAATTCGTTCTCCATTTCATCAGGTTTCGGCGGCGTTAGAGTATGGAATTTGGGCTTATACTTGCTGCATCTATTCACGCCGGGCAATTGTTCGATCAGGTAAATAGCCGCATTGTTCTCCAAGCCAAGACTTTCGGACAAGGGGTTGTGAGGCAGAGGGGGTAAATTATGGGCCTTGCGTGCATTCTGCACTGCCTGGTACACAGTCTCCCAGACCTCAGACATAGATGAGGCGGTGTGGGTGAAGCCATCCTGTGACTTTATCTCATACATCAGGATCGGTCCCTTTGAGCAGTTCTTCTGCATTTGCGGCGGATTCTGCTGCGGATTGTTCCGCAGCGGTCTGATCGATTTCGTTATTATTCTGGGTTTCTTGACAGCTACAGGCGGCGCTTTCGCTTTGAGTACGTTCATCTTCGAATCTATAGGTTTCATCTTGTCTTCGAGCTTGTTTGCCTTGAGCGTGAATGTTTTGATCGGCAGCAGTTGTAAAGACGCGATCTGAGGCACTTGCTTCGACGGCAATATCTCTACAGATGTCACTTGCGGAGACTTTTTGGTCTGGGTGACCGCCTTCATGTTGCGCGTAATCTTGTAAGAGCCGTCCTGTAGCTGCTTCTGTAGAACTATCTTCAACGACGTGTTCTGCAGTTTTTCCTTATCAAGCTCCAGTTTGAGATTCTCCTTTACCTTTTCTATAGTCTCTGTATTCAGCTTAATATCACTGATATTGTTGAGCGTGGTTTCAGGTTTTTTTATCTGTACGATTTGCTCGGTGATTTCCTTTTTCGATTCCACAATTTCCGGTTCGGCTGGCTTGATTACTGGTTTCGTTGGCTCTTCGATCACCAAGTCGTCTTTCTTTACCGGATCCTGCTTGAGCGTCACCGCCTGCATCGGCAGCACCCTGTTCATCGGTCTACTGGTCGGCATATTACTCGTGGGCATCGTGATTTTGTTCTGCACGGAATTGGAATTGGAGACGACGACCGGACTATTACTATTTACGCTTGTGTTCGCCGAGTTGGAATTTAATGCGGTACCGCCGTAGCTCTTTTGTATATTATTTATATCATGGTTTGACTTATTATTTACAACTCCTAGATTCCTTTGTGTGACATAATGATTCGATAAAGGCGGTATCTTGGATGATGATATGCTAGACTTGATCATGCTAGTGTTCTCCGATACGTGCTTCGAGTCGAAATATGGCCGCACGCTATTGCTTATCGGTTGCTCCGCGCCAAACAATGGCTCGGTCATCTTCCAGGCAGCTCCGTGATTCGCCTGAACCGAATGTGTAACCGGACTGGGTCTCACAGCAACGCGAGGTATCATCGGTATCGCATGAGGTGGCGGGGGTGGTGGTGCCGGCGGCGGCGGGGGTGGTGCCGGCGGTGATAGCTTCGTTGGCGTCACCACGCTCGCCGTCGGCACGTTCGAGGAGCATATGTCTGCCATTTGAATCGACATCATTGGATGTTCCATAGTCGCATTCTGACACGGTATCGGTGATACGGCATTACACGCGACGCTACCGTAAACTTGTTCTTGGGACATGGCAGAAATGTTGATCTGCGTTGGTGTGGCGATTGGTTCCATTAACGTTGATGCTGATATTGATGTTGGTGCTGGTATCGATATTGGTGCTGGCATCGACACCGATGCCAATGCTGGTGCTGGCATCGACGTCGATGTTAATGCTGATGCTGGCATCGACGCCGATGCTAATGCTGATGCTGGCATTGGCGCCGATGCTAATGCTGGTGCTGGTATCGACGCCGATGCTAATGCTGGTGCTGTCATCGACGCCGATGCTAATGCTGGTGCTGTCATCGACGCCGACGCCAATGCTGGTGCTGGTGGCGGTGCCGGAGCAGCTGTTGGTGGCAGCGGTGGTGCCGATTGGTTCACCACCACGTAAGGCACTCCAGGCACGTTGGACATGCCACCTACACTCTGCACACTCGCTATATTAGGCACGCCGGCTATGTTGGGTACCCCAGACATGTTCGGCATATTCGATACATTCTGCATAGCCGTTACAGTAGGTACGCCCGGTACAGCCTGTACATCAACGATGGGCTCCATTAACTTGGACGCTTGGAACACCTGTGTGGTCGTCTGATAGCTGCTGGCCAACACTTGGGGGACAGTGCCCGTCATGAACTGGCTTGACGACATTACGGTGTTGCTGACAATCGTCTCCAGACCGTAGTACATCGGTTGATTTGACACGAACATACCGCCGGTTGGATCGGTGAACATCTCTAGAGTAGGCGTGGAGCTCAACAACAGTTGTTCCGATGATATAACACCACATTGGATCGCACTGGGTTGTTGCTGTATGATGGTGCCCAATACTGTAGGCTGCGTTTGCGCGATCTGCACGCTCGGCAGTATAGATATACCACCGTTCTGCAACGTCAGTAGATTGTCGGGGGACGGTGTCTGTATGTAGGTGCCCGGCATCAAGGGATTCGCGGCGATCAGCTGGGGCTTGAAGCCGGTCTCGTGCTGCCCACCTATCGTCGTGATGTATTGTAAGTTTTGGCCGGATTGCTGCTGTAGTGCCTCCACGTAAGCAGATACGATGCCTGGCGACGCCACTTGCTGAAGGATCACCGTGGGCGGTGGTCTCTGAGTGGTCTGATGTAGTTGGATAACTGGTGGACTGTTCGTCATCGCCGTCGGTTGGTATCTGGCATTGTGCGTAACATTGTGCGGCGTTTGCATTACGTTTTTCAGAACATGCTGTTGCGATTTGATATTTTTGGTCTTAGGTTTAGCCACCCGTAAATTCTTCGACTTGGAGGAGACTCGGGAGATCTGTGCGTTCGTCTGCGCAGATTCGTGCGCGTTTGGTACACCCGTGGACGAGAAATTGGGCGACATCTCAGGGCTTGGGACGGTCTGCGAACTCGTGCTGTCCGGCGAATTCATTGGCGTGTTCACCATGTTATGCGCAGTAACGTTAGAATCGCTGGAGACGGACGGCGAATCTGCAATCTCTGTTATCTGCACCGTACTTTCCTGAGGAGGTAATACTGTTGGGTTCGGCAAGGTTGTGGTCCTGCGGGTGTACTGAGTCTGTACGATCATATCGTTGGACGTTAATACTGTCTGGTGTACAGTCTCGACGGTGGCATGTGTCGCATGAATCTGCGGCGTGATGATTGCCTGAGCGATTGGTTCAATCTGGATACTTGGATGAGGTGACGCTACGGACGCCTCGATGGGTGAAGTTGCCTGGATATCCGTGTAATCAGTCGTCAGAGTATGGCCTTCGGACGGCGAAAGTGTAATGAACTGCGGAGATCCTGAACGCATATTCGGCGAAAACCCTGACTCTGGCGATGTCAATTTGTTGTCCATGGTCTCCGAATCGCTATCGCTGGTAATCATAGTATCGCAGTTAGCTAGGTGACGATTATAGCTCTCCTCAGTGCGGTACGTACTGCGACACCTCTTACAGGTAACATCAATGTGTTCGAATGACGATGACTCGTACGAAGTATGAATCAGTCTCTCGTGTGTCATTAAGTGTTCTGATGAAACGCACTCATCGTCGCTCGAGATATCACCTGCACCATCCAGTTGCGGGATCTGCAGATTCATCTTGAGATTTTTCTCTTTGAACAAGACTCCCGTCTTGTGCAAAGTGCATCTGGCGATTGGTGCAGCTATGGAATTACCACTGCCATTTTTCATCTTCTGCGACTTGTCACAATTACTGGATACATGCGATCTGATGAAATCAAAGATACACTTTGAATGCAAAAGATTCGAAGACCGCGCGTACGAGCCAAGTTCCTTCTCCGTGCTCGGCTCGCCTGTGTCAGACGAATGTTCGTCGTTAATCCCGTCCAATTGAGGGATCGATAATGATTTGGACGTTTGAAGGTTCGAGTTTTTCTCTTCGGCGTTGTACTCCGGTGAACTGCACTCGCTGGCGCTATTAGCGTCAGCCGACCCGTCGACTTGCACTATTCGCGGTTGCTGCTGTCTCGGATGCCAGAATAGCCTCTTGTGCTCTTTCGCATCGTCCCTGGCTGGCAACGCGCGACGATTCAGTCCTGCGGAATCCTCAATGCAGTACTTGAATTCGCGCACAGAATCAGATAGTATATTAGACGTGTTCCCTCTTCCTACGGTAACCATAATACTCTCCGGGATCCTCAATTCATGAAACATCGACGTACGGTCATTTTGGGTATCAAGAACAATGAGACCGGTCTCATTGGACTTGGTGCTGGATGGATTTCGGGGCAATTTCCGCCTCTTTATATTAGAACCATAGGTGTTATCTAATTTGCAACTCCAGGTAAGACTACAGGAGCGTTGATGATGCCTCTGACCGCCGACAATCAGCGGGTTATTTGACATCACTTCGGATTTGGATCTTTTCAGTTCCCTGCCGCCGCGTTTCTGGCTCTTCGAATTAAATAAGTCATCCATGAGATCCTGCACCGCGGTCTTTGTGTCCAACCGCACCCAGAGATCGTTATGCGTTCCCAGTTCCAGCAGAGATGAATCCATTTTGGAGATCTTATTTTCTGACGGCTTCATCACCTCTTCGACTTCCGACGACAACATATCATCTTTAAACAAATCCGTACTGAAAGAACTGTCATTCTTTAAATCCATGGTTAAAAAATCTTCGTACGACATCTTTGGAAAAATGTCTTGCATTGAGATTCCATCTAACAGGTCATGTGGCAAATCCTCAAATATAGCCTCCTTTAGTTCCGGCGGTAAAAGATCTGTATTGTTCTGCTCCACTAAATTTTCATCGACCTCTTTGTTACACACGATATCGATGAGCGTATCTAAGGTCTGTTTAACGGCCAAATAGTCAACTCTCTGCGTGTCTGTCGGCACTTCTTCCTTCTCCTCTTCTTTGCTGTGATCGATAGTGATATTATTCTCCATGTCGGATGAAATATCCGGCATATATACCTGCACATAAGTCCTAATGTAATATCTCACGATCTTGTATGGATTCACTGTAGACCAGTAAAGTCTAGAGCATTTGTAATCGCATGGTATTATCTTCTCAGCAGTATCAGAAAATTCTGGAATAATGGTACCAAGACAATCAACCATTAAGGAGCCTATCATCAGCTTCACCTTATTGGGTTCGGCAAACTTCTTTTTCTTACGATCCAACTCCACGTATACCGGTCGCTTCAAACTGAATTCGTTCTCGTTTTGCAGAGACTTACAGGCGTGATTGTTGGAATGCGAGACGCAAAATACCGTTTTGTCATCATTGAAAGCAAGCCCAACGTTCCTCGCGCATGGAAAGTGAAAGGTATTGCTGCAGTTTTTCGCGCAACATCCAATGCTCGCGCCCTTCTTACCGCATTCAGAGCAGCGGATCAAACGACCTCTTGAAATGGCACTATGAACGTTCTGTAGTGAGCCGTCGATTTCCTCAAACACCTCGTTTGACCATAACGCGCAATTCGCGTGTACCCATTCGTTCTGTCCACAATACATCAACCTGCCCTCTTTTGTCTCATGCCCGTCGCCCAAGCCCTTGCATAAACAACACGATCTGCTGTCCTCGACGTGAATATTATACAGATTCGCCGTTTTCGCTGCAATTGCTTTTGGCGCTTTCATCACCTCCTCTTTCCACGCTTCCAAGATAGAATCGTCAAACTTTGTCGTTAGAGTGGTGTCTTTACCAACCTCTTTAGTAGGCGTTAACGTATCATCGTTGTCATCGCTGCTCTTGAAATCCTTCGGAGTAAACCATGGAAAGACCTCTTGTAGAATACCGTGATACGTTTCTAATAGATTTGTCGAATCGACACGATTGATTACGTGCTCCATATCACAATGAAATTGCGATAGCGATTTGTACTCGTTACCATTCACCTTACGCTTCACAGACATTAAAGTAGGCGACGGTCTCGCGATAATTTGTTGTTCGGAACAGTGACATTCCGTAACGTCATTCGAAGAATCTAACGAGTCCTGATTCGTCCAGTCTTTTCTCTCACTGTCTTGAGAGTCCTTCGAAACACAGTTCTTCACTCTAATCGAGCATTCTTTTAGATGGAATTTTTGTCGTAGTCGTCGTAGACCTTTCTTACCGGTACCGTCGGTTAAATGTTCTTCCAAACCTGGCTTATTTATACCATCCCTGTAATTGACACCCGAATTCGAGTCGGTATCCACGGACTTGTCACCATTGTACTCTTCTAATTCCTCATTTTCTTTCGCACTGTTCGTTTCGTTCTTATCCTCGGGAAACTCGAGTTTCCTCACACTCGCAACTGGCCTGCATAGACACTCCTTCCTGGGACTCCACTTGAGAGCTGTACAAATCTTGCGGTTTTTACTCAGAGATTTAATTACAGAGATGAAACCCGCCTTAAGTTCCGCTTCTATGGCATTCCTCCAGATGGAGGAATTCGAATTGGAAGAGCACTGGCTGCATGTGAATTCAATCGAATCGGGCAGGTAACTAAGTATCTGGTAACGCTCATCGGAAAGACTTTCACAACGGGCATGTACCCAGCAGGAACACTCGCTACATTCCATCATCTAAAAAAACGCATGTGAACATAATATATAAATTGCAGATGCAAAATAAATTTTATGAATATAAATTACTCTATATTGAGACGCATATATACTCACCTTCGTGTCGAAATCGTTTTCATTGTAACATCTCTGACACAAAGGACAATAGTTTCCTTGTTGCCTTAACTTAAAGCACATAGAGCAGAGAGGTAAATTACCAACGTGAACATTAACGCCCTCGCTACCGCAGCTTTTACATCTAATACAACTTTGACAAACATAGGGTCGATCGGGACTGTACAATCTGGAGCTAACACCGGACTTCGACAAACATGAATGATGAAACGACTGTCGACAACGAATGCAGGATAATTTCGGACCGGATCTGAGATGGCAGGACTGACATATCGTACACCGAGGACAACACCAGTTTGGCTGTGCACAAGCGTTCCATTCACTGGGTTCCAAACAGAAGGCATGGTATGGCTCGCAACAGCATTGACAGTGGATCAGCTGCAAAAAAACGTTACGTTGATAGGTCTCAAAGAAACATAACGTGATACTATTACATTTATCATCCACCTATAATATTTTACGATTATGATGGTTACTTACCGGCTCTTTACCAGCGCTTCCGCACAAATAGCAAATAGCAGGTATGTGAAATAACTCAGAACCAATAAGAGCGAAACCTTTTGCTCCAACTTCAGAAGGATCGTATTGCTCCCAGAAATCTATGGAAACTGTATATGCAGTATCCATAACTGCTTTAGACACCTGTAATAAATACATTATTATTATTATAGATAAGAAAAATATCGACCCTCTAGCCAGAATTCAAACGTAGTTTTTTTCCTTCTTAGTGGCACTCTGCTACTGAACTATAATTATCTCTTTTTAATACTTTTTTGTCTAAATATCTTACATTATTTACTTTCACTAAATTCAAGTGTGTAATATATATGTTTTATATTTAATCGAATAAATAAAATGTTAATTCACATATGTACAAAAAAGTAAAATGTATATAGATGTTATACAACGAAATTGAAATAGCATAAACTCATTCAGCGTGCCATTGATGTGTGTGACAATAAATATTGATATAGCATACACTGAGATCACTTCCTTCGATTATACCTATAAGATATCTTACCACTGGAAAATGCGACGTTGACACACCCTGTTGCGGTTTTCCTCTTCTCGAATGAGACTGTTGTGTCGTGTTAACGTTAAGATTTAAATTATTATCTTCAGTATGCTTCTGCATTTCCTTCTCTTTCGTAACATCGTCCCTCTTCTCCGCTCTCTCAGTTTCTTTCACCGTCTTTGGAATGTTTTTGCCGTGTTCGTTGTCTTCTTTCGCGTCTGCAGTGGGAAAAGTTGCAATCGGCTGTCCAAGCGCGACACTGGCACTTCGACAAACGTGCTTAACTCTTGGCCCTTTCAATTCAAGTCTTTGTCTGAGAGGTTGTGAATGTTGATTACCGATCGAAGAGATTAACGCTGGACTTTTAATTTTCTTTCTCACTTTAATCCTATTATTTTTCCTCCGTTTTTTGTTAGGCGATAAACTCATCGAGGAATCGACTGCAACAAAATCATGTCGTAAATACAAAATAAATAGCAATGCAATCTCAAAATAAAACACTTATAAAATAATTTATCTTACATTTGTCTATTTTTGTGTAGAGAAAGCCTCCCGTACCCTGATAACTCGTCTTCTGACCCATTTCAAAATTTCTCCAACTCATAGCAGACTTAAACAAATTTCTTTCCGAACTATCTTCCGCGGGCCAACTGAGTTTAGACGAACCCAACTTTTGCCCTTGTCCGTCCTCGTCTTGACCAAGGGGCAGAGAAATACTTAAAGGGTCTCTCATTAATGGTGGTAACAATGCGTTTAAACCTGTCCTCAAGGCGGGTGGAATGTTATAGCATTTCAAACACATTTTCAACCAACACGCCGGGCATCTGGCTTTATAAACGCATCTCATGAGATTCCATTGTTGACTTCTCACAACGGGCGGAACTAAACACAGACCGTCGCCTTTATGACACTGGAGAATGGGAAGAACATTGTTTGAAGATTTAGCGCAAGCTTGATGTTTGATCATTTTGCTTATAAATTTTCGGCAAGATTCGCAACTGTGAATGCCAAATTTGCGAGCCTGCTTCACGAATCGATAAAATCTCACTGCACCGCAAACACCACATTTTATAGTTCCTGTTAATCCTGAAATGATAAATAATTACAATTAAAGGATAAGATAGAGTCTTACACATTAAAGATATAAGTATAATGAACACAATTCTAAGATCATCATAAAATGTGAAATATATACCTAAATTAGTGCCTCCTCCCATGGCGTTACTGGTGCTCGTCGTTGAAAATGGTCCTTCTGTTCCAGCTAAACACTTGTTATCCAATTTTAATCTTGCTTTCCTTAATATAACTTTCCCACTATTAAGTTTCATTCCGCTAAATTCGGATTGCTCGCTTTCCGAGTGGTTGCTGTGCTCGCTTTCACTTTCAGATAAATTGTTTTCCGTCTCAAAATTGTTCAATGTACTAACCACAGTCTTATTACGATTTTCAGGTGCTTGATCCTCAGTTTCTGCACAGCCACTTTCCGTTAATCCTGCACCACTCTCAAAGCTCGCCTGATTACTTACATCGCTCGCTATTTCATTTTGAGTTCCTGATCTCGTCTGAACTCTGGAAGACTCGAAGTGTGGAACATTGGAATCGGGAAGAACTTTTGTAGGAATAGAAATCTGCTTCTGATTTCTGGGAATAGTTGATTTCACAGTTTGTGCCGTTCTGCTCAAATTTTGTGAGCATTCTTGATTATTATTAGAGTTGTCGAATGTGCTGTTTGATACTTTACTTTTACACGATATAGTATGAGATTTCTTTATTTCTCTAGGAGTGAGTTTTGATATTTGTGCGTTTTGTACAGAATTCGCTGATTTTTCCATATTTTTTATTGGTTGAGTTATAATCTCGACATTGGAGTCTACATCCTGAATTACTCTTTTTGGCTTGTTTCTCGTATCTTTATCTTTAAATTTTGTACACAACTTATTATCTGCATGCTCTTTCAATTTTGATTCCAAGTTGCTAAGCTTATCTGAATTTAATTTAGTCTTTTTGACATGTATACCAATTTCGTTCTCGCTATGCTCCGTACCAGAAATTTCTTCCAATTCCTCGATAAACCTTTTGTTTGGCTTTATAACCCTCGACGAATGCACACTACGAACAGGCAAAACAAATTTTCTCACTGTGCTAGGCTTCTCTCCAGATTGCACCACCAAATTACGTGTATTACTTCCATTAGATTTCGCCCTTTGAAGCAATCTTTTTGCAGTACTGTTACGTAACTGTCTGGTTCTCTGATGCTGATCCAAGATGTTGTTCACTGATTTTAGCACCGGGTTTTTCAAATAATTCGAAAATTTAATGTTTTTACAATTCTTACGGTTTTTAGCTCTGTGATTCTTTGGAATATGTTTAGTATTCTGGTTTGTAACTGGTACTGTGATATTTTTGACTGGTTTTGGATTTGCGTCGGTAAACTTCTCTGTGCTGTTTTCGATGTCTGTAGGAGAATTTTTAATAACAGTAACGTCCTTCTTCGTGCTAGATTGTGGTGCAAGATTTTCGACTGTGACACACGGCAATTTATCGCTGGTCTTCTCTGCATCGTGTTGCTGGGTTTTTATATAAGATGCAGAAAGATTAGCCTCTTTAGTGCTAAATCCGTGGAATGGTGGATGTTCCTAAGGAAAGATCATTTGTATGAATATTAAAAATGACAAAACATATCCAACAATTATAAATATAATCTTACAGTAAGCTATTGCAATATCTAGTAAGCATACAGTAAACAAACTAATGGTCAAGTTATAAAAATAAACAAGCGCAAGTGATCCAATAAACAAAATTTACTTTCTCTACACGACAATTTTTGTCTGCTACAAACTCTCATTCACAACAACTGACAGTTGTTCGCTTGTTTTGGCTACTAACAAGTTACGGAGTAAGAATCTCAGAAGGCAGGTACACCTCTGTGACATACTCCGTACCAAAAGCAGCCAGGAGAAAACATATGAACTGCTATTGCTCGACCGACATACGGAAGGGGAGGTAACGCTAAAGCGAGAAACGAATCGTCGAACGGCAAGTAGGAAGCGTCGCGGTGCACCTGCCGTTCCACGATC
>QKQZ01081602.1:0-17438 GCA_003595255.1 Solenopsis fugax | reverse complement strand
ATATATATATATATATATATATATATATATCTGCTAACTGCTTTCGCATATCATACTGTTACAGAATAATAATATATATATCACGATATCAAATTTCGTAAAGTCTGCTCGTATTCTCCTGATGTTTCGGTCTTTATCCTTCATCATTTAATACCAATAGAATTGAATCTCATCAAGTCGCTAATAGTGTGATTCGGAACAGCAGCGAGAGTATCGAAAAGAAATAAAAAACACGGTATTTAGATTAGGCTAAAAAATAATTCTAAAATAGATATTTTTGGTCGTTACATCATCCATATCAATATAACATTTGTGGGATGTTTCGGTAAAATTTTAACATATTTGAAATGTAATCTACAAATTGTTGACTTGAGTCGCAAATTGAATTACATATAACGTGGGATTATTTAAAATTATATTTGATCGACAGAAATTCATCGACAGTAAAAGATTTGATCGATAAAATTTAATTAAAAATTATGCAATTAGATCCATAAGAAATAGTTAAAAATATGTATATTAAAACAAGACAAGAACAATCAATCTTCTTGGAAACTTGCAATGCTTCGTGTGTATTCTCGGAGGAATTCTCTTTCTTTTCGTGACTTCAATGAAGAGGACGATGACGACGATCTTGCGAGGTGTTTTCAACGGTTGTTTAATTTTATGTTTCTAACAGTACATCGAATTTATGGGTCAACTTAATATGCGTGATTGGCGACGAAAAGAGCCGCATCTCCCGCAGCACCGGCCACACCACCCGCATATTTACCAAGTGCCGAGTCGCTGTTAGCCTGTTGAAAAACAAAAGACTTTTACTTTCGATACTAATTGAGGGAATTGCGACATAACTCCAAGAAGAAAACAAAAAGATTTGTTTTTCCAAATTTTATAGATAAAAAATTTCAAGAAATATTTTTTAATATTTATAATTAAATTTTTTTAATTAATATTAATAAGAAATTAATAAAAAGTCTAAATATAGATGTTTAAGACAGACAGTTCTTAAATGCATATGCTTATGTTCTACATACATTTGGAAAAAATTCAATTCTTAAGATCTCACACATGCCATAAATTTACAAAATTTATTTCTATTAAACTTATATTTTCAACATATATTTCTTCGAAGACCCTTTCAAAAAAATGAAAGAAGAATTAAATAAAAAATATAAATATATACTCACATATAAACAAAAGATAGAAGAAATTAGTATTTGCAATTGGTAAAATAATATTGTAATAAAACATAGAATATTACGATTGTAATGTGTTACAAATTGCAATATTGTAATATCATCGATCATATCTCTGTGATTTATCATAAAGAAAACAAAAGTTATTTATCACGGCGAATGATTAAAGATAAGAATTGATCTATGAGAAAAAGTTAATATACACGTACACATATACACATTGTTTTACTATTATATTATATTATGTACTTACTGCCACGAGAAACGGACTGCGCGGAAGGTATAAAATTTTTTTAGTAGGCGTGAGATTTAACGTAGAGAGAGGCGTCAGCAGCTTTGCTAGAAATGCTACCAGCGACGTACTTGCCTTGGCAGGCTGCGGCATTTGCCTAAACAAGCGCACATTACATAGACATGCAAAAAAAAGTGCAACTGTGCTTCGAATGCTGTGTGACTATTAAAACGTCAATTATAAAAAATTACAAGGCACTATTTCTCTAAAAAAACACAATTGCTTGTGAGTATACAAAAGTGTAAAGATAATTTAGAGCGAATGTTAGAATAGTAAATGACTTAGAAAAGTAAAACAGATGTCAAAGATTGATAACAGTTACTGATAACAGTTGCTATGTATAAATGCAAAAGATAAGTAAATAAAACGAAGGGTGAATAAAACGAGAATAGCTAAAAGATGGAGCAAATTCAAGTTTACACACATGCAATAAAAATAAATGAAATCATCTATTTAATCTATTAATTTTAATAATACTAAATATAAATTACTTAGTATTTACCTTGGCTCTTTTAAGCAACTCCTCTTGACCGGCAGCGACCTTGTCCGCCTTGCCTTGCCAAGCACGAAGTACGGAAGCCTGAAGAGCGCGTCCATAACTGAAAGTTAATGCCCAGGGTTTCTTTGCCGGGTACTTATTAATCGCGTCAAGATTGACCGACGCCTCCTCCTCGGATTGGCCACCGCTGAGGAAAGTGATGCCAGGTACCGCTGGTGGCACGGTACGTGACAACGCTGTCACCGTAGCGGCACCGATTTCCTGGGGGGTCGCTCTCGTCGGACAGCTCTGGCCTGGCGTCACCATATTAGGCTTTAGCAACGTTCCTTCGAGGTATACGTGATGATCTGAAAGTGCCTGACAGTAAATGCACATTAGAGCCTGGCGTATACATTTTGCGCAATGATAATGATGAAGTTTCGCCGCGCGCGGTGAAGCAAGATTGGCAATCATCTTTTGATTTTCAGTGGCGAAGACGGCGAAGATATTCGCGGCGATATACCTTGTAAACGGCTGCGAGAACCTCTTCCGTGACCTGTTGACAACGGGCGAGGTCGTGGTCACCGTCGGGAAGGATTTCTGGCTCTACGATCGGCACGATCCTAGCGCTCTGACAAATGGAAGCGTAACGTGCCAGCACATTGGCGTTTTCCAAGATGGCGAGTTTACTCGGGGTGTCTTTCGTGATCTTCAACACGCATCGCCACTTGGCAAACTGGCATCCGTCCTTTTTGTACTGGACACAACGTGCCTGGAGATCGTCGAGACCCTGGGTCGTGCATTCGTTATTCGTGCCGAAGAGCGGAACGACGCCCTTGTCGACCTTGATACCAGGGATGATGTTGCGTTGCTTCAGCAACTCGACGAAAGGCGTACCGTCGTCGGCCTTTTGATAAAGAGTCTCGTGGAAGAGGATCACTCCAGAAATGTGCTGTCCGATGACATCCTGAAGAGAAGAGCCAACGTTAAACGTATATTTATCAAGCACGACACATGCATATTCTCCATTGTAACGAAATGGAGCGAAATTGACAGATGCAATTGACAGATGTGTTCAGTAAAATATCGTAAAAGCGATAAAGCTACAAAGCTACATTTTAATCGAATTTAATATTTTACGCTATATAAATTAAATATTTATACAAGTTAATTTTTGTTTCTTAATTAATTATTAACTGAATGACGTACTTTCGCCGTAGTGAAGAGTAGTTGCCTGTAAGCCTTGCGGTTATCCTCAGTGTTTTCGACATTGATATCTTGAAGTCGTTTGCCGATCGTTGCAGTCGACTCGTCAGCGGCCAGAATACCCCTGCCGGGTGACACGATCTGTTGAGCGATCGTGCGTAATTCCTCTTTCAGCTCTGGTTCGAGCTTGCTGTATGTTTCCGCGACCATTTTCTGCAATGCCAACATATTACTCCATTAGCCAATTACACAATTGCGCGTTGAGTTAATCTTATTATCAAAAATTGTGAATCTCTTGGTGATATCGAGCAAACTGCATAGGATGAATCCGGAATTAAAATAATCTATACAAAATTAATTAGAATCATCAATAATTTATATAGTCTTTCCCTATTAATAGGTAAATAATATAAATTTACATTTATGGATAATTCAAAATTGTTAACTGTCCATCAGTTAACCAAAAGGAATTAGACATTACTCGATGATCTGTAACATAATCGATTGATAATCTCTCGGTCGAAACGTCGCGCGCGGATTCTGAACTCAGTACTTAGTATCGATCACAAACTTATAATAGTCTTGGATCAAGAATCACAAGTTAGATTCTTACTTTTCTCGAGGACTCGGGATGATGGAAGTGACGGCGACGGCGACGGCTTCGTTGTGGCGTCACCGAGCGTAAAGAAGAACGCGCAACATCCCGTTATGTTATTGGATGCGCGAAGGAATAACGATGACGATAATAAACGAGAGGCATATTCACACGCTAATATAATTATAAAGGATAGGCGTCACAACTCTCTGATGTAGTGTTAACCGTAATAACGTCACAATTGACGAATGCTCTCTTATTCGGCGATATTTTGCGTTCTCACCAAGAAGAAACGATACTGCATGATGATGATGATAACGATTGATCTGATAACACTGATACGACGAGAGAAAAAAAGGTCAGGAATAAAAAAACGCGAAGAGATGAATGAACGCATCGGGGCATACTACGGGGCTATGGAGGATGATGGGCCCCGCGCGCGATTGCTCAACTACATCTCGCCCGCTCGTCGTAGCGTTTTTCAGCGAACTGTTTCTTCGCGACTGTCGCTTCCTTCTTCCTTTATACATCGGGGATGCACGGATGCACCAGGGGCGGTAGGCGGTAGGGGCATCGCCTGCTGGCGACGCTGGCGCAGATACGGGGGAGAGGGGTGGGTGGGTACCTATGTACCTGGCTGCAGTGCAGGACTGCCGTGATCGCGAGACAGGGAAACGAAGAGGGTAAGTGGGATTCGCGAGGGTGGCGGAAGATGCGTTCGTCGCGTTCGTCGTGGCAGGGAAGGAGAGGGCGAGCTAGCCGCAATGCAGCACGCGCAGACGTTCTCCGCGCGCACGTTCCGTTTCGATGAATGTGCTCACCCTGATGTTTCATCCTGAACATCCTGAATTCTCGTGTGACCTGAGACACGCTGACATCGCCGCCTGAATCCTGCAGGCCACGCACCGGCGCGGTGGCATATTATATTCATTCACTATTTTACTCTTAACTTACTGCCTGTAAGTTTTAATTAACAACTTGTTTCACACATATTCTAAATAAAGCATATAGCATATTATTTAATATGCTATTTTACGTATGTAAATTAGTTTATTATCGAAGTAATTTTGACACTGTTGAATCTTACGGTATTATTTATACACAGACGTAAGAAAGCACCGAACAAGATATTCGCGTACTATACTCGCTCTTGGTAGTTTCGAAAAACTTTCTAGAGTGCAATATCATGCGACGCAACTGAAGATAAAAATTTACGAAGAAATACAAGAACTGCAGGAAGCACACAGAGGATATATTCGGCTATCACCGCGAAGAGAATTACGAAAACATGGTAAGCTAAAATATACGAGAATGTTGACTCTTGCTCATTTCTAATAGAAATTTTTTTTTTAATTTTTCTCATTTCATATAGACATTTTCTATATGTATAATTCTATTTCTATTTAATTTTAATAAAAATTATTTAATAAAAATTATTTTTGGATGCGTTTTACTGATTGTAATATAATGGAAAATCTCTTAAATTATTTTATTACGTGTATTTTTTGTAAATACTTTCATAATTTATCTAAAAATTACAGCAAATTAATAAATCAACAAAATTATGTTATAAAATTATGTTATATAAAAGTAGAAAAAGTCTTATAAGTGCAGGAAGGATACATTTTATGAAATAGATATACCGCGCAATTGGATGCAATACCTACAACTTCTTCGAATTGGAATGAATATACAAGATGATGCAATTCATCCGCGTTTTCAGATGGAACCAAAATTAAATGCGAATTTTCTTTTTTTCCTGTATGTACAGAAATAATCGCAAGTTTAAAAATTTATAATTTTTGTAAATATACATGCAATTGAATATTTCTTGTATGATGTGTGAATAAAATAAACAATTTTTTCCCTTATATTAAATTGAAAAAATACAAGTGATCGTCTCTTAAGTAACGAACAATTAAATTAAAAAAATACTTATTTTTTGGAACAAATAATCGAATACAAGTTAAATTCTTGATCAATTTTTGACAAAAAATTTCGAAAACAAATATTTTTATTTTTATTGTGCGATAGTAATAAAAATTGCCTAAAATAATCATAGATTTGGACTGTACGTTTAAAAGTCAGCTATACTGTACAACATTATATAAATATTATGTATAATCATATTTTATAATGACTATGATTTTTTATAATAAATAGCGGATTATTTATTTAAACTATAAAAACGTATATATATAAAATTTCAATTTCAAATTTCTAAATTTTCTTTATACTCTATATAGGATATAAATCTATTAAGGAAAATCGTGAGCAGTGAGTTATTTGTGAAGTGATAATACCATCGTTCTCTGGTGATATTTTGACGTAATCGGTATCTCTAAAGATATATCGGTATGTGTTGCATGAACTTAAGCAAATCATTTTTGTATATTATGATGCGATGTAATAAAATTAAACGAATTGATTATGCTTGTTATAAACGAAAAAATTTTCAAAATACTTATTCAGATTATAATAAGATAGTACATTTTGCATTTAAATGTATAAGTTTTTCAAGATGTATATGGATAAAGTTGCAAATATTGAGCAAGCACAAAAATAGACATTTGTATTTTTTTTAGCAAATTTGATTATATTTTGAAGATTTTTTCGTAATGGATTTACTCTCATTTTATATAATGTACGTATATTAGTAATCACGAATATATTAGATCGATTTGGTGAGTCAATTGAAATAATCGCTTTTTTAAAAGAGGAGCGATTTAATCATCATATTGTTAGTAACTTTTGACAATTCGAAACAAGTCTGTTCGACAGTCCATACATAATGCCGGTGAAATTACATGTTATTCGGCGTGGAGACTCGTTATACGCTTGCGCCATTTTCCAGCTGATTCGCGAGAGGATTTGCGAGAACAGTCTTGCACACACTTTATTACCTGACATACGTGATGTGAATCTATCGAATTTACAATATTCACAGACAATGCAAGTAGATGATTAACAAGTGGGATTTGCATTAATTTAATTCATATCATATCGTTCATTTAGATCAACTTAGGACCAAAGAAATGTAATTAAAAAGTAATTTTGGACTTTGACGAATTTACACATTGGAAAAATTATTTCTTAAAAAGAATTAATCCTACATTAAACATAGGATAAATGTGTGTGTGTGTGTGTGTGTGATATTTTCGTATTTATGAATTCTACGTGATGACAAATTTCTCAAACTAAAAGGATTTGGGAGCTTTTTTTTAAGCGGCATATATACATACGTGGACATAAATTGCATCATCAGCGGCAAAACAAATGTGCGACGTAGACATAGAAGTTGGTAACTCGCCAGAATGTGATTTGCATAGCAATACGATATATTTAGAACAACTGTATTTTTATGATAGTAGTCGTTATGCAAATATCGCAGTTATCGAAGAAAAGTGCGTGGTGAAAGTCAAAATAAGTAATCAAATAAATTACTTTCTAGTGAAACTTGAAATAACTCAGTGATAAACAAACGACTTTGAAATAAACTTTCACAACTTTCAGAACTGGAAGAAATGTGTATTAATTTTTTATCACTATATGTAGAAGAATGAATTTAAACTTAGTGTCTTTGTAATACGTTTTAAATATAAATTTGTCTTTTTTTTTAATTTTGCAATTCTATTACATTTGTTTTGTTGCAATACAAGCAAAAGTCAGTATTTTTTTTATATAAAACGTTATACTAGGCAAAAAATAATAAAAATAATTTTGACCAATTATGTTATAAATTAAAAGAATGTATGTGACATTGACAATGAATATTTGCATCTGTACACATATACTATTGATGTTTTCGCATACATACGATGTTTTCGATTGCACAAATGATATCTGTTTATAGATGACTCTTCTAATTTCATATATCGCTGTAGCATAATTATAATTGCTAATGATAAATTAATTAATATTAATTTAAAGTGCAATGACATCGACTTTTATTACATTTTGACTTTTAGCGTTACTGAAATTTTATTTGCTTAGCATATATTTAATTTTAAACAAACTGAAAATAAATTACCGTGTGTTTGTATGTTCGTATACATATTTTTAGTCATTTTATTATTTTCAGTTTGCTTTAAAGTTAAATATTTCTACATTGCTACTAATGGAGTATAGATGTTGTATACTTGTAATACATAATAATTATGAATAATATAGTGTATTTATTCAAGTTGACCATTCAAGTTGACCTAATGTTTATAGTGAACTTGTATAAATATACGAAATTGATATCTGTATTTATTTGTGATAATAAAGTTATTTATTAATCATTGGGATAAAATATATTTTAAAATATATAATTTTTTATATTGTAGCATTATTTTTTTTTAAATTGCTTCAACTTGGAGCTCAGAATCGACTACGTTTGACGAGATATTCACGTTGCAAAAATATCTCTTATATTCTTACGCGCTTGCGTGCGTAATGGATGAGGGGACGCGTGCAACAAACATAATTTCGGAGCCACGATGGAGAATATAAGAATTTCGAAGATAATATATAAGCAATTGATAAGTATACTTGTCATTGAATAGCGAGCGGATAGTCGTGTATGACTATAATGGCGACGAAATGTCAGTCAAGGTCGAAGGTCGTTATAGATAGATTGTGCGTAAAATTTTAGGTATTTATCGAGGCGATTCCTATACGAATGCGAGACGATCGATACTTGTAGGGTAAGGTACGTCCTATGGATAGAGAATTTTCTGTCGTGCAAGTGAGACAGCACGTGGACTCACCTAGTTGTAAGGATGAAGACCGATTTGTGTGTGTGAGAACCGCGCGAGTGCCTGTTATTATCCACTCGATGGTTGGAGTGCGACTGAGAAAGATTGCGCCAGCCGTCGTCGGTCGTCGGACGTCGGTTTCAAAGTCTGATTGTGTGTTTATCGCGCGCGTGCGCTCTTAGCTCTTGTACATGAGGGTACTCAACTTTACATCATCGGAGATAGGGCAGAGATCAGCCGGTCGGCTTACGTCATACGACTTGACTTTAAGTTATACAGTCAAAGGAACGTAATATGTCTATAAAATATCAAGTACCAATAAGTTGACAAATTTATACAAATAAAGTATACAATGTAAAACATTAAACAAAATATAACATCGCAAAACGATGCATATACATATATAATTTAATTAATATATTTGTGACTCTATTATTATCATCAAATATTTATTAAAATAACGTCGAATAGCATTTGTCTCTTTGATCATGATTACAATTGTACGAAAAAGAGTATCGTTCGAGCAATTTTCTTCAACTTTGAGAGACAGCGATATTTTTCGCAGCACGTGCCTCATGCCTGTTACGTTACTGGCGTAATACCACGTGGTGATGAGTTATCCAGGAAGGAGGGCATTGAAGCAATTCGTCGGGGACAGATGACGACATATCGACCAGTTGAATACAGGCAAGTTCGCGTACGGGAGCCTTACATTGAGAACCGTTACTTTAGAGGTCAGTCAAAGGCACCTTGCTTAACATTTACCAAAACTGATGAAATTTTTTAAACACGATGTTAAAGGTTGAAGCATTTGTAGCCGTATAAGAATCGTCAGACGAGCCTCCTTTCTCTTAATCGGATTCTCTTATCGCGAGTGATAGTTGATTGCTAAAGTGGGTTCGACCCATTCGCTTTGGTCCTTATCTATCAGTAAAAACGATTAAGTGATAAGACTTTTTTGGATTTTTTTTTACCGAGTTAACGTCTTACTAGTGTTTTTTATATTATATTATAAATCTATTCAATGTGTTTAAAATTATGAATTAATATAGTAGTTAATGCGAACGATGACATTTAGTATAGTTTATACACATGGGATTTGATAAAAATTACACTTTATACAAAAAACTATCAAGAAAGATATTTTCATAGGCATTTTACCTTTAGCATCATATGCGCTAAATAATTTATGACTTTATTCTATAGCCAAACATCATATATTCTCTTTTTCGGAGATTTTGGAATTTTCATATACCTAAATCATATACATTTTGTTGAAATAATTAAATTTGCACATTTTTATTAATCAAAAAATTATTTAACGATCTAACAAATATTTAAAATACTGTATGTCAAAATTTTTGATTGTAAAATTTTATGAATGCTGTAAATACATACAAAAAGAGAAAACTAAATATATATCTGTTTAATTCACGATCGAATACACATCATTTTGTTTTCTTAATTCAAACCGTAATTTTCCCAAAGATGCTTCGGAGCATAATTGTGCTTTTTTAAGAAATATTGCTTGAGCCTTATCTACTAACCTTTTCCGGATTGTTTTTCCAAATTTTCATCGCCGTATTCTAACGAAGCAAACGAAAAGTCGAATTTGTGGAATTATTTTTACCATTTTGGAGTAGTTTCCATTTAAAAAAATGTACAGATATTAGAAAATATAACAAATTCTATTTAGAATAAAATAAATTTTTTAAGGAAACCTGTAGAGCACGTCCATAACAAAAACTGAGCCTCCATGGTTTTTTATTATTACACGCGTTAATGGCGTTTAGATTAAACATGGCTTCTTCGTCAGTTTGACCGCCGCTTAGAAAAAAAATTGCTGGAACTGCCGTGGGTACTGTTCTTTGTAATGCTTTTAGCGTATACTCAGCGACAATCTATGATCGCGATAACATTTTGTGAATAAGCATATTTAGGAAAAATATATTCTTAGAGAAGGATTACGATTCGATCGCTTTATGTTATTAAAATAAATTAAGTGATACCTGCGGCTTGTATTTTATTGCATTTTTTATACCCGATAGTATCATCGCTGGCTTTAAAATCATTCCCTCAAGATACACGTGATATTCTTTCAAAGTACGAAACAGAATGGACAGCATCTCTTGATGAATTTGCAAAGCCCGATCTATATCGTATTCGTCATTGCTCAATATTTCTGGTTCTACTATGGGAACCATTCGCGCACTTTGGCAGATGCTAGCAAATCTGCATAAAATTAAAAATATTTCGTATTATGCAATGGAATTCTGCTTTGTGCAAAGACTTTTTACAAGCAAATTTTTATAATGCTTCCATGATTCTACGTTAATTGTAAAAAAATATTAAAATGATCAAACGCCTCGCAAGAACATTTGCATTGGTAATCATCGCTAGCTGACTGGGGCATCGTTCCGAAATCGAAAAAACACATCTCCACTTGGCGAAATGACAGCCTTTTTTTGTATCGAGCACAATTTTCCTGTAAGTTATCCAAACCTTGCGTAATCTTTTCGTCCTCGGTATCGAAAAGAGGCACTAAACCTCGATCAACTTTCACGCCGGCTATGATATTTCTTCGACGCAGGAACTCGACAAATTCCACATCTTCCGATGTTCTCTGATGGATCGTTTCATGATGCAGAATCATGCCGCTTATATATTGCGAGAATTGAGACTGAAGTTAAAAGCATCCAAGATTGTTAAATTAATTGATTTTTACTTTATCATATTTGTAAGTTTAAAAGAAAAAATAAATTTCTATTAATTAGAATGTTGTTTTAGTTCTGGAATACTATTGTGCGAGAGAGAGAGAGAGAGAAATAATGAAAGTAATATTTGGAATCTATTGCGTTACGTCTTTGCAGCAATCTAAAATTTCTATTATCATTGCGTGCAGCGACCTTGTCTGCAGATAATAACATTTCTCGATAAGCACGTCTCGTAGATTCGGTATTATCTACTCCGATTTCCTGAAATTTTTGTTCTAGATTCACAGGTGATTCGTCACAGGCCAATAGTCCTTTTTTTGGTGCACTGATCGTCTTGATGATTTTTTCTAATTCCAGAGATAAAGCAGGTTTGAGTTCGGTATATCTGATGTCGTATGATGATATCTGTTGTGTTCCAAAGATTAATATTAATGTAAATCTTTGCACGAGCAAATCATTTAGAGATCAAAATGTAATTAATTAATTAGAAAAATAACTCTTTATTGTAATTAATTACTAAATTAAATATATATATTTTGAGTCTTAGAAATGAATCAAGATGCAAATGTATATGTGTATGTTATTACACACACAGAAAGAGTATCAAATTTATGATTAGAGTAATATAATTTAATTAGAAATATTTTTGACCATAATTATAAAGCATATCTTTCTTAGTTGATATTTTAAAACTTAAATGCATCGAGAAATGTATTCGATTTAAATGACTACAGTTACATAAGAGTATTTATTGATGAACCGATATCCAGAAAACAGTTCAAAGGGTAAAACAATATTCCTAAATATACTGATTATAAAGTTGTTTTGTAAAACCAAGTTAAATCAACAGCTGGTATAATCAGCTTGGATAAATTTTATTTTATGAATTTTGTTTTAATATATATTATGTACATGACAATATCTATCACAAGCAAAGTGTACTGCTCTTTAGGGAGAAAAAAAAAATTAAAAATGATATCTAAAAAGAATAAAAATAAGAAAAAATTTTTTTAAGTGATTTTTATCTATAATTAATTGTTTTTAATGCATGCATCTCTGATACTTTCAAGTAACATAAAATAGAAATTATATTTATTAATTATTAAGTATATTTATACTAAAAAAAATAAGATTCTTTCATTGTAATTTCTGTTGCGCATATCTGTAATTATTATATAAATGTTTTCTATATCTTTAATTTTTTATAATATCAAATAAAAAAAAGGATTAAAAATAATATGTAACAATAGTATAATATAGTATATGATAATAAAGCCTAAAATTATATTAATAAAATGATAGAAGTTTATAATCAAATGTAAAGATTACTTTATCTTCGTAGCAACAATTTGTTTCCAATTCCATCATTTTTCACTGATGTCAATTAATACGAAATACTTTTAAATTTAGTCAA
The DNA here is from genome assembly GCA_003595255.1 of Solenopsis fugax. Classification (NCBI taxonomy): domain Eukaryota; kingdom Metazoa; phylum Arthropoda; class Insecta; order Hymenoptera; family Formicidae; genus Solenopsis; species Solenopsis fugax. Next base: position 4,804 of record QKQZ01081602.1, on the reverse strand, counting down.
TCACAATGTCCGATATATTATTTATAAATTTATCAACATAATTATAAACAAGTATGACAGATTTTTAGAATTAAAATGTATCGAAGTATGTGTGTATCCATATAGCAGCTTTCGCATAATTGAATTTTTTAGAAATCGAAGCAAGCGATGAGATCGATTAAAATGTATAACTCGATTATAAATATTTATATCCGTTAAAAATAAAACACTGTTTTTATGAACACTGAAGAATATTATATTCTGTGTGTAGTAATACGAGAAACGCGGATAATTCAAAATTAATGTAAAAGTCCTACATTTATTTAAAATATTTGAAGCGATGAGAAATATGAGATTAATTTAATATTAATTTAATATTAATAAATTAATTAAATATAAAATTTAAAATAATGATATGTTCTAGAACGCATCATTAATATTATATTTATAATATTCTACACTGCACTTTTCGCATGCATACTGCAATTACATGAGGTTTGTTCTTTTTCTACACCCTAGAACTGAACTTCTCACACGGTTTATCTTCTCTCTTTTTCTCTCTAAGGTGAAAAGAAAAAGAGGAAAGATGAATCGTGCAGGAAGTTCAGTTTTGGAACATGGAAAAAGAACGAGCCTAAGGACCTCATCATCTCCGGTTAGTTTAATCGATCGATTAAATTCAACTATGTAGTCAATTACAAAACTTAAAATTGATTGCATTATTTTTCCTTGTCCATTTTCTGCAAATTATAATTTATTCATGTAAAATATAATAACTAAAAATATAATACCTTAAATTAATATTTAAGTAATTGGTTAATTAAAATTATATAAAACATTAGGTTAAGATCACTTTTAAATTTTGCAGTTGGCAATTTAATCAGCTGATTAGATTAATCGGATTTGATGTGACTGACCTTACAGGCTGCAGGCGATTTTAGTATTTTCAGAGTTTTCTCTTTGATATTTTACTTGGATAGAATTCATTACCAACGGAAAGGCTATGGAAAAGGCAAGCTTGCTTGAAAACCCCTAAATACAACCTCTTTGATGAAAAGCCGTCTTGCGCGCCGTTTCAAGTTTCTGAACGGAATGATGGAGGTTGAATTTTATTGAATTGATGGAGATGGTTAGAAAGTGATGAAAAGGTAATTTTTTGTGGTGTTTCGGCAAATTGTTAATTTTTCGATCGACGAATATTAATAAATGGGAAAAAGATGTATTATTATTTGTTTGGCACAATAATTTTACGTGACAAGACTTAATGATCAACGAGCATGGTAGAGAAGGTTAGGTTTTTAACGTATTGTAGCAGTATTGTAATAAACAGTGTTATTTACTGAAAAAGTTAAGTCTTTTGTGGCTTATAGATGAGCATGTATATGCGTTTCATTGAAGTGAACATGTTTTATCGCGAATAGTAGATTTTCTAGTGATACAAGAAATGGACTAACCTCATACATTCGACTATGCGAATTAGATAATTGAATTATACAAATCATTTACTTTAATGGAGTTGATTTTCTAAGCTTTGTTTTAAACAAAATTTGTTTTTTAATAGATAATCATTATGATGAATAATCTGGAGGAATTTGCTAGAGAGACAGAGTCATCTGACAAAGCAAAGGCAAGCAAGTTAAAGAGACGTTCAGTTTCTTCTTCCAACAATGATTCTGAAAAGAACCGAAAAAGACGAAACATATGCAGTAAGGATAAAAGAAAAAAGTCAAAACGTAGAAGTAGTTCCAATAGTTCTAGTTCTTCAAACTCAGAGAGAAATATGTATAGAATGAAGAAGGATAGAGATGAGGATATAAGGTACAAAACTAAGAAGTATGGAAATAGTACAGAATTGCAAAGAAGAACTGGGAGATATAGTAACGATCATAGATTCTACAATCGGAGACACAGTAACTTTTTGAATAATCAAAGAGATTATGGCTATTCACGACCTTACAGACACCATAGCTATTATAATAGAAATAGAAGAGATATGCATAACAATTATCATTATAATAGATATAATAACAGAAGTTTTGAGAGAACGTTTAATCATAACAGATCAAGAATATCAAATTATCATAGAAATACTGGCCACGATGCAACTAGTCAGCTCTCGCGTGAGAGTAGTTCAAAGGAGCATACAAATCAATCGCGATCTATCTCTAAAACAGAAAAATCTGATTCAACAAAAGATAACCCAGAAATAGTTGAAGAAATAAAACAGAAAGAGAAGAAAAAAGTAGAAAATACACAAAATGTAGCTCAGCCAAGTCGCAAGAAATTAAAGAGGAAAAGATTTTCGTCCACTTCTAGTTCTTCTAGTGTCAGTAGTAGCAGTAGTGACAGTAGCTGCAGCAGTTCTAGCAGTAATATCAGTAGCAGCAGCAGCAGCAGCAGTAGCAGTGATACTGATAGCAGTAACAGTAGCAGCAGTAATGATAGCTCTGAGAACGAAAGGAAGCAGAAGAAGGCTAAAAAGAAAGCTAAAAAATTGAAGAAGGCCATGAAGAAAAGGAAGAAGAAAAAACGGATGAAGAAGAAATTGAAGAAAAAACTGAAGAAATCTGCAACCAAGAAAAAAGGGCATAGCAAGAAGAAGTCTAAGGAAAATAAACAAGTCCAAGATGGCAAGGAAAAAGCAAAGGAAATTGTATCGAACGTGACAGAAAGAGCAAAAGCCATGGCACCTATGACAAAAGAGGAATGGGAGAAAAGGCAGAGCATCGTGCGTAGAGTATATGACGAGGAGACTGGAAGACACAGGTAAATATGTTGCAAAATACACAGATAATATAGGTTTACAAAAAAATTGTTTTTGATCCAGAAATGGCAGTATGCAATCCCGAAGGTTTTTGGATGGAGCTTTGAATTTGATCTATGGATCTTAGCATGCTAAAAACTTTCTCGATTATTACAATTATTTCTGGATCAAAATTCATGTCGGTCTGTGTAATGAAATTGATATACGTACAAATTTTTCACCTATTTTTGCTTCTTAAATTTGTATATGTCTGTTACAATAAATTTTATGTATTTTTGCAAAGATTATTGAAAGGCGATGGAGAAATTTTGGAAGAGATAGTGAGTCGGGAGCGACATAAGGAAATTAATAGACAAGCGACTAAAGGAGATGGCAAATACTTCCAAAAACAATTGAAGATGAATGCTCTGTGAAAAATATTTTTGTGTTTAAAAACAAAAAATATAATTACCCTCTTTACATATATGAATTAGGTATTGTATAACATAGTCATATATAAGTTATATATGTATGTATATATATATGTATAACTTACATAACTTGTGTAAATTATATATGTATATATGTTAAACTTACATTCTTCCTTGTCTCATGTAATGTTGCTATCTAATATCCAGGGATAGGAAGTAATGAGTTACAAGAAGTAATATCGTTATCCGTTACTACTGCTTTTTTATAATACTTTTTTATAATGGTAATGGCATTACAATTTTTCATAATAGTAAGGCCAGAGTTGGAATAATCACTTTTGACAACATACTTTTGAAAAAATACTAATTTGTAACGAGTCAAAGTAAATGTTATTCCTGCGTTACTTTTGCTCGTTATGAGGTCGTAATGAGATTAACTAACGATTAAACGATTTCTTTCAACATATAACAATGAGTTACTTGTCACTATTCCCTGGCATTACCATTACCATTATGAAAAATTGAACTGTCATTATCAAATCGTTATTACAAAAAAATAAAAGTAACGGTGACCTGTTACTTGTACTCACTTACTTCCCATCACTGCTGATACATGTTTTGTATTGCGATTTTGAACACATTTATCTAAGGGCATACGTAAACTTGTTATGCATTATAACAGTTGTAATTCATGCGTGAATTGCAGAAAATTAGGTTAAGTTTAAATTTTTTTTTATGTCATCCCTATCGTATGATGCAATGTATTGGAAATAAATTTTTATATAGGAAATGTTTTTTTTTGTTTTGTTGAAAAGAGTAAATTGGATTAAATTTACTTAACCTGCACAAAAAATAATCATTAGAAAAATAAAAAAAATATTTTCAAATAATTCTAAATAACTCCTATATAAAAAAAAATAATTTTAATAATTTGATAAAAAAAAAACCGTGCACATTGTGCTTCGAAGGTTTGTAGATAACTTTTTGCATACATTATTATACATTTTGAGCATTGTCTTTCTATCATGATTAAAATAACATTCTTTCCGCTTAATTTTTGGATGCACATTGCTTTGCTTGTTAGATTTGGGAAACACGTTTAGTTTTTATCATGTATTTTACGCTTATCTCTTAATGATTTTCTTCACATTCGTTTATGAATGTGAAAGGGAAACTATGATTTTTTTATCACGTTATTCTCTTTATTCTTTTAAAGTGTAATTTTTTTCCTAATAAAATCTCATTTTTTCGTCTGACAATGAGAATATTAAATAGTAATTTTATACGCAAATTTTTACATCAAGACTTTCCGTTCTCTAATATTAGAGTGAAAATTAATGTATTTTGTAATCCTCGCGATTTTGTTTGAGGAAGGAGATTTTATTACGTAGTGTTGGAATTGTAATAGTGAATTCGTTCGCTACGCGAGAGATACGCGTACCAATAGAATAGATTAATGGTCAGAAAAAAGAGAGGAAACATTACACGACTGACGCGATCAATCTTCGATACCGAATTGTATCTAGGTGTTCGTCGACGTCGTCTTCTGGATGTGGACAATGTTGTACGCTTGGACGGCGGCATTGGCGGCAATGGTGATGGTAGTAGTGGTGGTGGTGCTGGTGCTGGTGCTGGTGGCGGCGACGGCGGC
>QKQZ01081601.1:0-17772 GCA_003595255.1 Solenopsis fugax | reverse complement strand
CTTATTTCTTTAATATTTCCTAATCTGCTATCCATATTTATGATCGTTAAATATAAATTCCGCAAATTGTTAAATTGCTATGTCGCAATCATCGTATCGAGGAGGCGACAAATCATTATGGCAGTAGAAACGCCACGTTGCCCATCGTGCCAATTAAAAAGCAGTTATGCGTGCATTCAAATACGTCGCCGCAGTTAAATTAAATCTCTGCAAAGCGTTACAACGCCGCAGACTAATTTGGTCGATCAAAGCCGTTTAGTACGATACTAGACAGTGATATTGTTCGCCCGACACGATCGTGCCTCTCAGTCCTCACTCGCTGATAAAGATACGATAGACAGCTCTTCCATGACAGACGGCGTAGTAGCGATGAATAAAACGGCATGATGCACAGAGCGTGCAATCGTTTTACTGTAGCGTATCGGTAAGCCTATTAGTGCACTAAGTAAACAGTCTCGCTAAACCGATTGCGTTGAGAGCGTTTACTTTCGCACGTTTTAGCCATTAGTCGTTTATCGTGCGATAACCAACGGCCGCATGGTTCATCGTATGGGAGAGAGGCGGGGGGGGGAAGTCGATTATTTTCATTGGACGATATTATTCTAATCGAGTACGAGATCCCAGATGCGATCGCTTCCACGGAGGAGTGTCATCTCGAAAAAAAAACCTGGGATGCAGCTACTCGTGCGTGATAATGCCGGTCTGTGTTCCCTCGATGGTCCTTCACGAGAGACACGTGACATGCAATTTAAAACCTACCGGTGTCCTTGATAGACTGCGCTTTATCGTACCTTCGTTAGTCTCCCTTGATGCGATAGTGCTCCCGATTTAATAATCGCGATGATAATAGCTTTATTAAAACTTTATTACGAATCATTGATTTTTTAATTGTTATTATCTGGTTTCATAACAATTGTTCTATACAATTTGCAAAACACTGAAACAATTTTGAACTTGAAGGGGAATGTATGAGAAATATTCTAAAAATATATTTCATTTATATAACACATTATTCTTCGATGCTTTATATTTTATCCAATTTAAAAAGTTTTCGTGTTTGTGTAATAAATTAAAAAAAATTATCGTAATGATAATGGAAGATATTCTCGCAAATAAATTCACATGAATAGATTTACATTATTTTATATCATAATTTTTGTTTCATTAAATACAGTGTTGCACAATTTTGCTTTATAAATTTAGAATTTATACAAAATACTTGAGATTTTTTTTCTCTTTGATCGAATTTGTTCTAGTTACTTGTCTTGCATGACATTCAATCCTTTTTATTTCTGTTTCGATTACCCGATGGAGATTTACACGATTGCGATATACGGTCGCTAAGGTAAAAGTGACTTTTACGATCAAATCATACCCTTTATAGAAGATGTCTTGCGTATGTCTCGCCTCGATCCTAAAATAATGGTTATTATCAGGTCTTATTGCGTATCGAATCCCATTTTAACTCGTTTCGTATATAATTGCACGATAAAAATCGATAAAAATCGATAACCACCTGCATTTTTGTACGACAAAAAATAACTTTAAACTTTACGTAAGATTTGCAATTCAATAATTCGCACGTGTTGAATGATGTATAAATAAAATCTATGCTCCCTGACTAGAAAATTAAATGGAACGAATTCAAAATGTATGCATCTCTTTTAATAACTGTTCCCATGTCATATCCAGAAGGAGTTATTTATGGGGATGCGGTCGTAGGGGACGTATTTAGATCTTCTTGCCGATATTCATTATCTGGAGCGCCGTATAAAGTTGGGTCAACGTGTCCTCATATTTCGAGGGTGAAATAAGGGCAGCGATTTTTCTGAAATATCATCGAAGTTTACGTAAAACTCCAGAAACTTTTGAAAAATTTATCTCATATTGTATATAACTTGAAGTAATAAAATCTACAAACGCGAAATCCGCATAATATTCTATAACGATACATTCAATAACGACGTTAAGTTTATTGACTTAAGCGCTTCTCGATTTTCAGCGAATGCATCCAGATGGAATCGTGACGCAGTAGAGGTTCGCGGAAATTAATGTGTGTCTATATGTATGTTTAAATATACATGAGTTTGCTACTCTCGTTTAGTATCGCGATTTCGAATTATCAGTTCGCAAACTAGCTCGATAAAGTCCTAATTATGTTCTACTGTAACTAGTAACACTCATGCAATTGAACTGGACGAATATCTGGACATCCATCTCGAACTCAGACTACATGTGCATGTCATCTGATGTATGATGTCATTCATAGAATCCTATCTATATGTTCAGTTGCGCAAAACACGTGCGAATGATATCACAAGTACGTAATGTGCTGGGGAATTTCAAATTGATGCACCTTTTCTCACTCATTGTCAGTTTTAAATTTTTTGATAAGTTTGAAGATTTTCTAATTGACACTCCATAAAATAGTGTTTTCAAAATTACACTAAGAGAAAAAAATATCTTAAAACAAATAAAAATTTACTTGGCATAAAAAAATTTTTAATTAAGATATTTATGTAAACAAATAAAAAAATAATTTTTATTCAATTACTTTTTTCTTTCAGTTTTAGAAAATATTTACTGTTAAATTACTTTTATATCCAAGATAATCAGATTTTTTAGAAAACAATTTAATTAAATTTAATATTATCATTCATTTTTTTCATTTTTTTTATTTATTATTTTTTATTATATTACTTTATTTTATATTATTTTTTATTAATATCTTTTTTGTAAAATCATTATTAAAATGTAAAAATACAAAATTATATACTTATGATAATATGTATATTTACTTAAAAGTAATTGAATAAAAATTATTTTACTTAACAGAACAAATTTACCAAAATATATTATGATTTCACGAAAAAATATTTCTTTTTGTTAAACATTTTTTTTCAGTGTATATACTCAATATTCACAATGTAAAAGTTTTCTAAAAATGTAAATATGTATTTAAATTTCTATATTAAAAGTGGATTTTAATATATATCTAGTTTATGGATTTATAATAATATTCAATGTTAAAATTAAATAATTGTGATAATCGGAGAAATCAAATTTAATCGTTGCTAAAGAAAATTTAGTTCAAAATTTGCAAAAGTATTTATTGCTGAAAGCCTATGAATAGTACTAACGTATTCTGTACACTAACTGCTATTGTGCGATGTGTCAAAAGCATTCACAAGCAGATAATTAAGTTAATCGTTAATCAACGTCAGTCTACGAACTCTCTAGAACAGATACTCTCGCAAATGCACGTGTACACGGGTTAATTCAATAGCTGCAATTTACTCTGTGTGTACTCCGTGTGTTCTCGCAGAATAAAAGAAAATAGAAAAAAGATACGTCAAATTGTAATAACGCGTCGCTCAATGGTTTGTTACAATTCTATCAGACAATTTGGAAAATGAGTTATATTATATGGTATAAATGTAATTCGTACACAAAGTTTTAATCGATTACCTTAAATATTTTTGAATAATATGAGAATCCAGAAAGTCACGATAGATCCAGTCAGGTGATATAACACCGACTAATTAACCTTGCAAAGTCAGATTGTGAAACGAAGAGCATAACAGAGGGAGATATCGATGACGAGGCGAGGAAACGTAGACCGTGAGCGGGAAAGGTCTTCTTAACGTGTCTGCGTTCTCAATCCGTCGACTGGCTCTTAGGGGTGCCGCCAATTCGAAGGGTAGATTCGCGGTCGGTATTAGGGGAGACCCGATATAAAGGAGGGTTCCGATATAAAGGATTCTTTGGGAACGGGTCTCAAGATTCGATCACAGGGCTTTGTCAAGTTGGCGATTCGGTGCAACGGTTGCCAGACAGTGGCCGCTTCGGACATTTTCTCAAGCTCCGCTCTTAACGGGAGGATCCTGGACGCGTCCTTTGAGAATGCGCCCGCGGCTTTGTCCTGATAGATTACATTGTTGATGTTGAACTTTATCGGAAGATAATTCTGACAGAGATGTCGTTCCTTATGGACATCGTGTTTACTGCTGTGATCCCATTTCGAGATTTCCCCACTGACTTGACCTTTGTTAATCATCTGCAATTTTGACAATGCATGCGCAGATGATATCCAGTCTCATCGGTATAATTAGCCAACTTCTATATCCAAACTTCTCTTTCCATGTGACATTATAATTACCTTTCAAGAATGCTAAGAGGATTATGAGTTGTCTCCGGATCTGGATTTATTGTTAATGCCAACGTTTCGTGAACACTGTTAACTTCATCAAGGCGAAAAACAATATGATACTAAGCATCTCCTCTGAAGGACTTCATTTAAGTCTAAAAACTATAATTATTCTACTTTCTTTAAAAGCAATTTTTAATAATTAGACTTATTAAACTATAATTTAAACTTATTTTGATTTATACAAAAATTTAAGAAATATTTTGATTCGATCTTTTTGATAAGAAATTATATTAAAGTATTTATAAAACTATAATAAATTATTATAAGTATTTTAATTCTTAATATATATTTTTTAAATATTTATGTGCGAAAATAACAAACACACAATGCGTTTTCAGATTTTATAATTGTATATAATATTTTCAATGTTATATTAGTTTCTCTTGCACTTTCTTGTTTTCATAATTAATAATCTAGACAATAAAATATGTGTAAGGAATATCGCGGAAATTTTTGATTATTTATGATGCTGATAATTTGTTTTATATTTATCTTTAACGATTTCGAATTGAAGCAATACGCAGGCAACAATTGTACACGCATACGTACGTATTGCCAGCAGTTTAAAAGCAAGATAGCATCAAAGTTATTTCGCGTTGTCAGCACGTTGCTGACAAGTTGTTATCCAAAGTTGTTATATTGTGAAGGCATCAATTTGCCAACAAATGCGGACTCAGTTGCTGCAGTTCTGATAGCAACACATGATATTGCAAGCAACTTGCCAGCAACAGATACGTTGCTATATGGGGAGATATTAAAATTTTAGTGGAACAATAACATCTTTCCCACGTCTCTGTAGATAACTTGTTCAATTGACACCTGCAACTTTTATTTTTCAATTTACAAAAGTTATCGTCAAGCAATCTTACGTTTATCTATCATGTATAGTTGACCCTTTGTTACACCCGGGGGAGAGCCATTCGTTAATACCGCTTGAACTATTGCCCAAATTGCAGGTAATAAATCGTGTTTTTATGTTTCGCTATTACAGAAGCGAGAGAGGTCGCCGGGGAAAAGAATGGATCGGCTTCGACGAAGCTTCCGGGACAGCTTCCGTCGGCGGAAAGACCCTCATGTGCCCGAGTCTAGCAAGCCTCACCAGTGGCAAGCGGATGAAAGTGCAGTGCGTTCAGCTACATGCGCTTTTAACGTTAAGGTAAGCATAAAGTTAATAATAAATACATCAATTAGTGATTATCTCTAATTATCAAAATAATTGACAATTATTAAGACGGAGGATATTTATTAAGATAAATTAACTATTTGTCGCTATTAAGCTATTCAGTGTTACGCGTGATATTATTTTAGTTATTTGATATTATTTTCTGTTTTTGAGATGCTATAAATCATTAATTAATTTTTTGACTTATGAGGTTGGAAAATTATTTTGTTTGCGTGGAATAATTTATTATATTACTTGAAATAATCCATTTATTTTATTAATTTGGTGTTAAAAATATACAATTTATAGTACTATTTGTATAGCTTATATTAATTGGATATATTAATGTGTTAAAAACAAAAATCTGACAAGGCTTACTTTAATCTTTAATAGATGAATAATTTAACTGATCTTTTGGCAGTACCTGGGATGTGTCGAGGTCTTCGAATCGAGGGGTATGCAGGTTTGCGAGGAGGCTCTTAAAGTTCTCCGAGTAAGTATGTTTACATAAAATATTTCTTAAAATTAATGCAATTTCTTTGGAGATCGATTGAAAACATTAATTTTTATAATTAACTATCTGCTTCTCGTGTATAGTTTTATATATTTATGTATTCCATTCATCTAGCATTCTAGCTTATTTGTTATATGTATATATAAAAGAATTCTAAAAAGAAGTAATTCTAAAAGTAACTGGACCATCTTTTCACGAAGCGCTTTTCATTTCAGTATTAAAGTATCCAAGAAGCTCCGTAGAAAGTTTTATAAGCCTTGCGAAAGTCAGGCGCGCCACATTCCCCGAGTCTTTCGCCTCGGTTATATTTAGCACGGCTTACATATAAAGAGTCGACATTGACACTAAAGCGGCTTGAAAATAAATCGGTGTAAAGGTCAAAGGGCAATTCGGACAGCCGAGTTAATTCGTGACTGAATTTTCAGAATTCAAGACGAAGACCGGTGAGAGCGATACTTCACGTGTCCGGCGACGGTTTACGTGTTGTCGAGGACGAAACGAAAGGGTTAATTGTCGATCAGACAATCGAAAAGGTGTCGTTCTGCGCGCCGGATAGGAATCACGAGAAGGGATTTAGTTACATCTGTAGGGATGGCACAACGAGGCGGTGGATGTGCCACGGATTTTTAGCATTAAAAGAATCGGTAAGTTAGATACCTTTCCACCCCATTTGAATAGGAAAATACCCTCAATATACAAGGGATGATGCTTTGCTCTGTTGATAAAAGGTAAATTTATTGATGCACTAGAATTGAGAATGTATGCAGCAGATGGTATGACGGGGTGATAGTATAAGAATCAATATGTAAAAGAGTTAAATATATATATGAGATGCATATTTAAATCTTATTGCGTCTCTAACTGCTGACAGATTTTATCAAAAATATATTACTGTATAATTGAAAATTGTATACTATGTAGTCATTATACATTATATTTCAATTTGCATATATCTTCGTGTTTACAATACAATATAACAATATATTTTTAATGTTTTTCTTAAAATTTAAAAATATAAACAATACAGCAAATACCGAATATAACATAGATTTAATGTCATATAACGTGTACATGTGTTATATCTATGGTATATAGCATTACATCTATGTTATATCTGGTTTGCTGGGAACGTATTAGGGTGCGTTTCGTTTCACGTATGATGCGCATGATCATTTATCCTCGTTTAATATTCAATGAATAACAAGAACAAGTGATGCATCATGTGCATTATGCGTGAAACGGAACGCACCCTTAGTTTGGATTGAGGATTATTTTATAAAAGTAACGCGTCATCATTACCGTTATCATTACTTTCTGTAAAAAAGTTTACCGTTACTCGTTACTGATTTTAAAAGTAACGCGTTATTGTTACTTAGAAAATAACGATTTGCTATTTTTTATAATACTTATTGTTTATGAAATTTTGTTAACTTTTTCTTAGAATGTGTCATGCATACGAAATTTATGCTAGTTTTGGTTAATGATCTATACGCATATACATTATGTATTTATAAAATAACAATAAAATTAACGATATATTATTAAATTCATTACCGTCACTGTAAAAATGTAATAATGTTATTGTTATTGTTACATATAAAAAAAATAACGATAATAATAACTGTGTTACAAGTAACGCGTTATTTCCCGAACCTGACCTTTTTAAAAGATTCTTACATGGAGAACGAAGGAATTTTCTTAATAGATTTTATTAATTGTGTGTATGTACAGCATTAGATGATATATAGGTGATAATATAAGAAGTCAATATGTAAAAGTTAAATATAAAATGTATATTTAAATTTTAATGCGTTCCTAATTGCTGATAGATTTGTTGAAAATTACTGATATTCTGTATAATTGGAAATTCCTGTAAAAATTGTAAAATATTGCTGGTGAAAAAATTCTCTAAATATGTTTTTTAAAGAAATTTTAAATGTATATAAAGATTTCTGAGAGAAAGTATCTTAACCCTCAGCTGACTACATTGGAGTCGATATTTTGTCACACATGGGTGTACGTCACCCGACCATTTTCAATTGCATACATCTCGGTATATAATGCAGAGAATTTCAACAATTTTTTTTAATCGAAGAAGATCAAGAAGAAGACTAAATAGGTGCGAAAATCGAGAAGTTGAATATATTCAAAATATTCAGAAGAGAAGGAGCGAACGATTTATGAATGTCAAGCATTTTTGTAAACACCCCGGATGTACGACACTCAGTGTGTCAGCTGAGGGTTAACTTCTCTAGATTTTAGAAGTTTTCTTTGACTTTTTCAGCAGTTTTGAAAAATGTTCTAATTTATATAAAATATTTGAAAAATTCTTTTAAATGTTTTCATAATTTTCTAAAATTATGTAGAAATTCTAACAAGTCCTGAAAATTATATAGTAATTTTGAAAAATTATATGAGAAAATAACTTCAGCAAAATAATTTCACCAAAGGTGAAATTTTCTATGTAACTGTCATATATTGTTATTAAGATTACAATTTGCATATATCTTTCTGTTTGTAATATAACGTACATATTTTCAGTTTTATTTTGCTTAGAAATATAAATGACACATTAGTTTATAGTTAATATATTCTTACATGAATAATGAAATAATTTTCTTAATGGATTTATTCTTTATCATCAAGGGAGAAAGATTAAGTCATGCAGTGGGCTGTGCCTTCGCCGCATGTCTGGAAAGGAAGCAACGACGGGACAAAGAATGTGGTGTTACAATGACTTTTGATTCGAAGACTTCCATCTTTACGAGAAGCGGTAGCTTTAGGCAACCGAATCTTGCGGAGCGGTTGCAAGAAGCACGTGATCGTGCAGCAGGTAAGTTATTGTGTATATAATATAGTACTATTTACAAATATCCATTTTCATTATTATAATACATGATTTAATAAATGGAGTATTTGCAAAGACTGCAGATTATTATGTCTAGAAATCTTTATCACAAAATTTGGGAATCTATCATGTACTATGTACGTAATTAAAAAAATTAAACTTGTAAAATACTAAATCTGTAAATAATTACAATTTAGTATACATTTTTTAGTTAACATTTATTAACATTTTAAACATTTTGTCTTAAATACATCATGTTATTGCTAGGGATTATTAAAAAATGCTGCTTATTATTTCAATATTTTATTTACATAAATATATTTTATTGTACAAAATATTTGTTTCAGAAATTCCTCCGGTCAGGCAGGTATACAATCCCTTTGCGATCGAGAGGCCACACGCTACTTTATCTATGCTGGAGAGGCAAGGTTCCTTCCGGGGTTTTTCACAGCTAAGTCAAGCATCCCCATTTAAAAGGCAACTCAGTCTACGAGTCAACGATCTTCCTAGTACCCTAGAACGCACACGTAGTCACAGTCTCGAGCCAACGGATTTGGCGCGAATGCCTTCAGCTCATTTACACAATGTACCTTCGAAACCCCCAGGTAAGCATTCGTAGCCTCGAATTGTTATTGTTTTTTTATTTATAATCTTATTATATTAACCATTAACGAGTGAGAATAAGCTACAACATATAATACGCACATACGTTGTGATTATATTCCACACAGTACATCTCATCCGAGGAAAGTCGTACAGACATCACGATATTTATACGACGTTCCTCAGACAAAGTGTGCTGCGTAGGATGCTATTGATTTAAATCGCTCTGATTATTAAATAACAATATACTTCTTTGTCTTACAACAGAATTCGAAGGATATGACGAAGGTCATTACTCCTTATTCTGTTAATCTTCATTGTTGCTTGCTCTTCGATGTACCCTTAAACAAGCTCGTTTACCATACACACATATGATTAAACAGACATGAACTAGTATCACGACACTGCGAGCGTGTAGCTAGAAACCTAATAATTTTTATCCGCCCCATGTATTTCTGTGCTTGAAAAAATATTCAACTTACACCGTGTATTCATCGTTCTGTATATTCTCACTGTATATTATCACCTCAAACTACTATCCGAATATATTTAGGCGTCCTGTGGCATGCCTCTTGTAGAATGTGTCATATAGCACCCATATCGCAAACTGTACTAAATATATTGACATATTCTATTTCTTCGCAGTGAGTCCAATACCAGAAATATTTCCTGGTGATCATGACAGTGTCTCTGCAATGTGTCAGCAGCTTTCTCAAGGGCTTTCTCTGCTCTCGAGCAGCGACGACTTCGGACCAATGCCGTCGTCTCAGCCTGCTACGAGCTCCATTGCTAAGCAGCTTTTCGCCAGTACCACTACTAACTCTCCTCCAGGTATAACTTTTTCAACAAAATTGTAGAAGTTACTCGTTTTATTCTCCGCCTCAGTAATTCAACAGTACTTTAAAAAGAAATCATACGCATAATTTTTTCAAATTGATTTTTTAATTGCGCCTTTTCAGTAACGAGTAGCAACTCGTTGGACGAGATGAGACTACAGAATGGTCCGAATATCAATAACAACGATAACAATGACAAGAACGAAGAGCTCAGTAATTTGAATCATGTCGGGCCCAGTTGGAAAGAATCAGCATCTCCCGTTCTTGCATCAAATCACAGGCTCACGCCCCTCCTTAAGACGAGCAATATGAGTCCCGTTCTTCCAAGGACGAACGCGCCCACTCCGGTCGTTATGAGCACACCGGCATCTGTTTCCTCTAGTGTAGGTGCTTTCGGTACGCAGCCGTCGGCAGCAAGTCCTGCTTTCAGCACGGCTTCTACGTCCTCTTTAGGAAATACGTCTACGCCGGCTGTGAACAGATCACCAATCCCAATGAATTCCGTGATAACTCCAAAAACAACTTCTCCTAGTACCAGCACAGCATCTGTTTCCCCGGCAATCTTGACTGACGTCGCTCAAGTTTCATCGTCAACTGGAATTCCGACGGCTTTAGTAAGTTAAACTTGCTATAGTAATGAATAAGTAAGCATTATTTCTTTTAGCAAAAATTTTTAAAATCATATTAGTAAGATTAAAGAGAAATTAATTGTGTTGTAATTATAAACACATTTTATGTTACACTTTTATAAATTACTTATCAATCAATATTTTATAAGTAAGGTAAGTGTACCCTATATAGTACCCAATATGGTCTTGCTGTTTCTAAGTAGTTACATGATGAATTGAACAAATAATAGTATGTCATACAAGCTGCCAACATGATTTGTTTGCAACATCAGTTGACTGTTCGGTTTGAATATTCTATCTGTTGTTGATAGTGAGGTTAGAAGTAAAATGTTTTTGATTATGTTTTTCATAATCTAATATTTCATAAGAAAGTTACTGCTTTCTATAATAACTATCAAGTGATGGTTATTTATCTCGGCAGTTTATATTATTGTAGCTCTATATTTATACTTTACAACGCTGTATTTAATTTGTATTTTTATCATAGTAACCTTGTTTGTAGTCAAAGAAAGAAAACTTTTTGTATGGTGGAATCAATATGACATAGATACATACACATCGACTGTAATATTTCTTCAGTTTCTTTTTTTATTATTTCAGAACATAAATTTTAACCCACTTACTACTCTGATTCATAAGTCATGGTTTTAAGGGGGAAAATATAAGTCAATTATTTACTTAATGGATTGTTGACCAAAATAGTTCTTTGCGTACTCATATATTAATATGTCAATAAATATATTAATAAACTTATAAACTTTATAAGCTTATAAACTTTACTATATGTAACTTTAGATCATTTTACTATCTGCTATTCTAACACTTTTTGTGAGAAAGAAGGAAACATATAATTAGACCATATTGAGTACATAGATATCCAATACGACCTAAATGACAATTTTTTTTTAAATTTTTATTGCACTCACGTAAATATTTGAAACTGTCTCATATTTTAAATTAATGTTTAGAAATGTTTTCTACTTTGAATCTGGCCATCAGTTTTTAATTTTGGATTTAACAAAAAATGATAAAAAATCGCAAAGCTTAGGTAGGCCATATATAGCGTACAGTTACCTTATATATCTAAAATAATACACGTTTAATAAAATTTCTTATTCAGATTATTTGAAATTTGAACAATCTATAAATATTTCGATTGAAAATAAAAATCTTATTGAAATATAATCTTTGAGAACATATTCACACGCTTTGGAAACGTTCTAATCTTCATTTATAAGGCGTATATTAAATTAATTTATTTTCACCTTTTTCACAAATTTTTATTTTATTCTTCATTGCAACCAATACAGAAATTTATTCTTTGATCACTCATTGTATTAAAACATAAATTCGATGGCCAGATTCAAAGTAGAAAACATTTCTAAAAACATTAACTTGAGATGTCCTTTCACGAGTTTCTCGATCCTACAGGTGCAACCGCTTTCCACGGCAGCTGGTTTGCCAAAACCAGAACAATGGCTGGGTAGCATAACTGGCTCTGTGCCGTCACCGGCGCAGCAGGCAACTGTTAGTCCTCGGCGAGCGCCTCCTCTTCATACGAGAGCGCACTCGCTCGGCTCGGCTGCTATGAGCCTGACTTCCAGAGGACCTTCTGATCCCTTCGATGTCGAATGGGCGGAAATCGCTTCCAGAAATATGCAGCAGTCGACCACAACAAATCCCTTCATTATGCCGAACGCGACGCAGGCGTTCCAAGTTCAGTTGTAGCGTCAGGAGTTCATTAACAACGTCGCCAAGTATTTCCACTCGAGCACATAGCGGCTACACGTTCGCCCGCGCTCTGATCTTGCACACGATCGAAAGTATTACACGTGAACCGTATTCTCAAATCGATCGCAAACGCCATCAAGTTTCCGGTTGGGTGGTAACGGTATACGACGTGCCATTAAAAAGTTTCTGAACTGATGTTGCGAGGTGTGAACTAGTGATAGTACGAGGATGCGCTGTCAGAACGTGAACTAGTCTCATGAGTCAATATATTGATGACACGATGTTGCAATTATTGAGTGTTCTGTTCGAGTTTCTGTTCGGTGCTCCAAATGCTTACCTATGTGCAATCGCGACGATAGAAAATTGAAGTGACGCTCGAGCAAATGTTGAGACTAAAAATACTTCCGAAAACCATTAAATGCTTCAAGTCTTTGGGGATAAGGCAGTAGGAAAAATATAATTCCTAAGTATCATAGATGTTTTAAACGCGGAGAGGAATCGCTCGAGAACAAGAAACATTTGGGACAATAATTCAATAACAAGCTCAACTCCTAAAAATGTTCAAGAAATCAAGCAATCGTTTTCCTGCGATTTTCACGAACGAATTGATCGATATGATGATCGGTCCATAATGACTTGATGAAATATTTGATGGATTTTGGAGATGTTTTACACAAAATTGGATGCATGCGCCTTGTGCACCAATTTTGTATTACAGTCGCAAATGGGCGCCTAGATTGTCAAGTAAAACTGCGAACAGTGCCATACTCAACAATTGTAGCACTATGTTACTTGGTATACTAATTCATAAGACTTGCGATCCCTATCTTATGAGGTTTCTACTCCATTTTTGTACTGCTGCTGGTTCTCATCTTGCAGCATCAGTTCGAAAATTTTTTTATCGCATCTCGTAAGTTTATCACGATAGACCCTTCGAGAAGCTGGATCGAAGGAGTGCGATGATTCTTCTTGTTGAATCAGCGCTTAGTAGCAACGATGGTAGCAGCGAACTGAACCAGCACAAAGATATGAGCGTAAAATATACTTAATAGATAGATAAGTATATGCGCGCACAGCCTTAACGACCTCAGTAAGAATAAAAGTAAAACACGCATTATATGCATAAGCAGATGCCCAGGTGATGTAACGGGGGACACAAAATTTCACGCACGATAATAACAGGCTACATCTCGTCAGCCGATTAAGTAGAAGCAATAGAAGTCGCGAAATACGCGTATAAGCGGAGTTTCCCGACGGATAATATCTTACACTTAAATGTCTATAACGCAGACTCTATCGTAATTGGATATCCTAATTATCTTGAGTAGAGTTAGGCTCGAACTGAGCGATTATCGTCGTTCTGCATGAAAAACGAAATTGTACGCACTCAAGATTACGCTGCACCCTTACTGTTATTTTTTTCAAAAAAAGAAGGGAAAAGTATATAGGATAGTTGCCATTTCGTGGTCGTATCATGACCTGAATCACGAAGTGAGGTGACCGCACCTTCCACAGGAAGGGAACTTGCATTTCCGGCAAGCTTGCCCGGCTCAGACAAGCATGGATAGACACGTTTTACCAAACGTAGAACGTGGTAGGGGGTAGGGAGTTAACATCCGCGGGAGACTGTGATATTGACTTGAAGTGGCCAGTACTTAAGCGGACAGGGTCGAACGGATTATGAAGTATCATGAGGAACTTGCTCAAAGTTATCGCGCCGCGTGGTAATACAGATTGAGTGATTGTGAGTTCGGGTACCGCAGACTCTATCGTCCCGTAGCCGGCAAAGAAAACACCCCATAAATTAACTTAAGATTAGCTGTTAAAGACTAGCGGAGATATGTCTTACACTATCGTTGTCTATTATACATACGATCGTGTCGCATTTATCATGAGGACCGAGGAGCGGGTATGACGAAGCACGTAGAAATTCTCGCACGAGGATGATGCTCGCGAAATTAAATAATTTTTCTCGAGAGAGTTTAGACGGTGCTTCCGCTCTGTTAATAATAGTTGCGAAAATCGCTTGTCGAGCCGATCCTCGAGTGTGAGTTACATATCTACGATCTAATCGCGCTCGGCTACGTACATCGTAGCGAGCGAAGGAGTTTCCTCAGTCCCGTGTAGTAATTGATAGTATCCCGTGAGATATCAGTATTGCGCCTCGCAGCTTTCTGTCTTTCAAGTTAACCGCTGCACTTTCGGTTTTTCGAAACGGATCGAGGGTAAACGTCGAGGAAGGCCAAGGGAGATATTACAACAGGGATAACTGAGGCGTGTGTGTATGCATTGTACATAGATTAGTTATTTAAAACGTATCTTGACTATGGAGAGTGTGGAGAAATTGCGAAGAGAGCGTGTGTCATTCATTAAGCCGACGACTCAGCAATGAGACGAGAGGAATTCTTCAATCGAAGCGAATAATCGAAGTAACTATAGTAGCATTTTATAATTTTATAAATCATGTAGAAGACGATGATGCTACGACTTTGCATCATGTACGAGAGATCTGCTTACTTGTAAATTATAAATTAAACATTATAAATTGTAAATTGTAAATTATAAGTTATGTAAATTATATGTTTGGTGATGGTCCTGATTCTTGCATTATTTTAAGATTAATACATTGTCATGCGTAGTAATTCTAATATATAAATACGTAAATATATGTAAATATACTTTCGCAATATTACAAATTTTATTTACGCAGCATCGTTTTGGTAGCGCGATTTCGTTGACGCCGTTAAATCGCATCGAACGTAATTTATTTAGTCACATCGAAGCATCTATCAATATTTTTCCACACAGATAGAATGTTAAAGTATTATTGCTTCGATTGTAATAGACTAAATCGGATAATCGATAAAAACAAAATTGCCATTGGCAATTGTAGAGCGAACGATACGATTTCCGCGATGGAAAAATCGCCGTCGTCATTGTGAGTTGTTCGGCAAAAATGGACTTGGTTTTTCGAGCCACCTTCCGTCCGTCCCGAAAATCAAAAGGAGGAACAATGTTAAGCGAAGGAAGTTAAACGAATAATTGTAAAGCAGCACAGGGAGCGATCGCTTAGGTACTTATTGTGGTACTTATGAACATGTCGTTTAATCAATGTACTTAAATATTAACACACGTAGATCGTTGTTAGCGAGACCGTTGCTAATCGACACACATTGTCGATGTCTTCTTCTTTATATTCGTCTTTATAACTTTTATCGTTTTTATTTTCTTCGGACTGACATTTCTTCCGTTTTTTCCATTTATTTCTCGTACACTTCCCGGGGGAGCGTGCGAGAAAGAAACGTGTACATAACGCAGCATAACAATTCGTTATAACATTATCACGTCTACGTACTTATTGTTTTCTTTTTATGTTTCATAGTCGATGTACGCTAACTTACACGATTCATTTGACTAGGATCGAGGAGAAGCAATAGCGGCGTCTTGGCTGGTCCTACGACGTCTGTAATTTATTCGGAATTGCTAAATTCTTTTTTGTAACTTTTTAATCGATATGCGATCGATGGCTCTCGTTTCTATTAGACGTCTTTTTCTTCTCGTTCCCGAGAAACGCGGGGATTAGCCAAGACGCGTTCCGGTGTCTCGTTTGACTGAAGCAGGCGAGTGCATTTAGAGAGACAGATAACAGTGGCATACATATACACATATACACGTACACGTACTTAGAAAGAGAGAGAGAGAGAGAGAGAAAGAGAGACGCCGGGACAGGGATATAGGCGAATAGGTGCACCGCGTGCCAAATTCAAAAGTGCAACCGCGTTGCCTGCCAGTTGGATGGTACATCGCGCACGCTTACGTGGTTGTGTTGTACATAGTATCGCCGGTCGATTCCTGGATCAACATGAGACTTAATGCGTGTATATTTCGTAAAGGTATCCTTGTTCATTTTACATTGTATTGCCACTGTAAAAATACGATTTATTATATAATATCTGTTGTGATTATGAACATGCCTTTTGTTACTTTTTTTTCACAAAACACGCACTTTTCCAACGAGAGATGCAAGAGATCTCTTTCCATTTCCTTGATGTACAATAGAGGAAAGAAAGGGGTTGTGGAATACCATTTTGTTTTTTTTACGATAACTCAGTAAATGTTAACGTTACACTATTTTAATCAACGCTAGTTTATTCGCCATACCTTTCTACCAATCACCCTTAGGTAGTTTTTCGGATATATAAAACAAACATAGTTTACAGTTTATCGAAGAGGGAAAAAAGGATGCGTTTGTGGAATAACAGAGAGATAGTAGAATGCTAACAACTAATGTCATGAAAGGCATTTTTATTTAAAAAGAACATAAATTAATGATCTTTTGTAGATTTTACAAATAAGTGCCACAAAACAAGGTTTTACGAACATATTTCATAAAATATATTTTATCAAAGAAATTGTCTTTTAATAAATTTTTCAGCTTAAAAAATTTTTTATGTAAAATTTGAAACGTTTTAAAATAATTTCTTTGTTTCTAATAAACATTATACAACATCTACAATGAGATTATAAAGTCTCACAAGAGAAATGCACATGGCGGACGACTATATTCCACAACCACAGTCCACATATAACATAATTTTATTTGCCGAATTCATACATGTACATATTATGACACGCATTAAATTCAACATTATTTGACATTCACATTTGAGGCCTTCAAGTTAGACTAAAGTTAAAAAATTAATATGTAACATATATCACAAAACTACGTAAAGAGTAAAGAGTACATTCCTGTAAAAATTTATGCTGCCTGAAAAACTAAAATTCAGCTTTTATAAAAACACAGCGAACACTAAAAACCAGTAACCATCATACAATGTCTAAATAGACTACAACGAAGTAATTTTAACGGTTGCTCTTGGAATTCAATTAGACGAGATATCATAATATTCCACCACCCCAGATATATTCCACGACCGCCGTCCTTTTTCTATTTTTTTTTATATTGATGACACAAAAACGAGAACTCTTTTCTTCTTATGTTAGTCTTCTCTAGTTATGTTTTTCTTTTCTTAGTTATGCGAATATTAATATTTCAATATATTTTCATTTTTTAATGCTGTTGACTATGAAATTTGAAAAATTAAATTTTGATTGTAAAATACACTTGGTTAAGTAATCGATATATTATTATTAATATAGCAGCATTTTACTTAATACAGTAAAATAGAGATCTAAATTAACAGTTTATATTTTAAGTATACTTTTTAATAAATAATTA
>QKQZ01081600.1:0-17590 GCA_003595255.1 Solenopsis fugax | reverse complement strand
AGTTGCCTGCACGATCTGCTTCCATTTACACGCTCCGCGTGTATATATTGCGATATGTCTATGCAGGACCACGAAAAAGGAAAGTAAATTAATTTAGAATTAAATACAATTAGTATTGCTTTTGTGTTAATTTGTGCCAAAAAAGTAATTTTATTCTATGCGTGCCATTTAGAAGAAATTCATGATTCTTCTAATATCTCTATTAAGCTGAATTCCCCATCAGCGCAAATCTCATCCGTACTAGGTTAAAAATTTATTTATGTTTATGTGCAAATTTGTTGTTCTTTTTCGAGTTTTGTTTTTTAAACCGTTTGGCAAGAAATTTCTGAAGAATTCATTCTCAGACATCGTACTATCGAATATATTGAAATCCGAATTTGTGTGATTTTGTGGCTAATAGTAACATACTGGAAATAATTTGTTTATGCGGGTAACTCGCGCGTTGCACTCTAAAATTCGGTGCCCGATTTGTTCATATGAATATGATACTAAAATAAACAAAATGTCTCACTTTTTTAGAAGTGAAATTTAAGACCACAACATCTTCCGCCCGAGACGCAGTCCTCTCCTTGGAAGCTATTGGTAAAATGCAATGCCGAAATGTTTTGCATACAGTTATTCGGCTTAAGATCGTTGTCTGCATTTTATTATTATTTCTTTTTATCGGTGATTGTGCTTTTACCGTGACGAGGCTGACGGCAGAGATTGAAGCTATCAGAATTTTTAGCATTGATTCCACCGCAGTGGAGAGCAATTTGAGAAACATTCAATGCATCTTTATTTTTCATGTTTCACTTATTCAAAGTGCGCTGATGTAAAAATTATTTCTATCTTCAAAATCCAAAGTAATTTAAACCAATTCTACTCGATCATTGATAGACCTGTCGTTTGAATAGATTTAATTCCTTTTTTATTATTTCTGTCTTTAAAGCTTGTGTTTTACTACGAAATTTTTCGGATAAATTCATCTTGATATTCGTTTTTCGACTGACGAACTATTTGGTCGAACTATTGTGGCCGAAATGGCGCAATGCACTTTTATTTTCCTTCGTTCAATCTCCTAATGATGAAAAATAATTATATCACATTTTCGAAGAGTAATATTGATATGTTTAATATTTTTGTGCAAAAAAATGTTAATCATGTTAATTTTTTTTTTAAATTGCAATCATCGGTAGAACTTTGATAGTACTAACTGGAACTTTTGTCAAATATCTAATATTTATTGTTTTCTTTAGTGGAGGAGGTGTCGTGCTAGATTCGCGAAATTAGCACATATTTTTATTTTTGTTTTTTGATGGTAAAAAATGCAGAACTCTTCGTTATTTTTATAAAGAACTCCGAAACTATGAAAAGTGTCATTGGAACTCTATGTATTTTTTTCATATTAACAGAATGTCGTGCCAACTTCACAGATTCGCATTTAAGTACATTACAATTAAATAAATTTGCTATTTGACTTCGAAAACTTCGATACGATTAATTCAAACAAACAATATGATTCCTTAAATATACATGCGTTGGTGTTTAGTTAAACATAAAAGATTTCGTGAGAAGCGACGTTCGAAGAGAGGAGATAAGGTCAGTGCACAGGGAGCTAAGGCGTGGAACATAACAGTCCAATTTGCCGGTCTCCGGCAACCTTGTTCGTTCGTGCGTTCACGCAAGCTTAACTTTTTCCGTCAGTATCTCTCGCGACACAGCCGCAATCGTGTCGTAAATGCGTGGTTGTTCGCGCCACTTTCTAATGAGGACCAATTCACACGTGTCGCACTCGAAGAAAATCCCGTTAGCTTTGTAGAACAATGTTAACACGCTGGTTAACGCTGGTTTCCCTACTGTCAACGGCTTTCATTCTGATAAGTAACGATGGTTTATCCGCGACTAATGTCGACACGGAAGAGAAATGGATAAGCACTGACGCAAAGGATGTTAATCATCTAAACGAAGGATCTGATTTGTTACCTAATTTTAATGATTCTGGAACGTCGATAGAAACTCAGAAAATTCCAACCCTCTTAAATCATCAAGAAACAAATAGCTATCGACATAAAGAGGATAAAAAAATGTTTTCTGGGAGAAAGGATTATTTAATTGCTGCTTTATCGAAGATTGCTCAAGTTCGATCATTTGAAGAAGATCCCGCTTCAATCAGAAACTTAACGGCAAACGTTTATAATGCCGCGCGAGATAAATCCCCGTATTTACGAAACGGAATTTTTGTAAAAAATATTAAAACACCGACACCTCTTGACGCGAAAATATCCTCGAAATTATCGTACAACAGCTTTTCCGACAATCCAGTAGGCAATGGAATCGGACAAGAAAATTTGCGCTGTCGAGCTATACGAGACGTTTATATTACAGAGATAAAGGAGAACATTCCTTCGTATGCGTGCACATCTAAAGACAAAACGTTTATTCTCTCGAGCAAGAGATTTTTGCAGGAGCGTAGAAATAGTTTGCGCGTCAACATTAATGATGACACGCTTCATAAATTAAACGATCCTGCCACGACTCTTACAAATAATCGAGTCAACATTATTGCAGCTATGTTAATTTTAAAATCTGGACACGATAACTATGATATACGAACCTAATCAACAAAACGTCATTTTACACGAGCAGTTGACAGTAAAATTATTGAGTGAGCCCGCTCGCCTTACTTAATTAAAAATCACTGATGTTGTAATTAATAATTATTAACTAAATAAACAAATTAAAATATGTAAAGCATTTATATAGAGACAAGATTATAACGAAATCATTAAATAAACTTTGTATCGTCAAGTAAAATTTAATTATAACATGTTACTTTTTTAACGATCTTCTGTTTGCTTTTATATATAATTAATATCACCTGCAACATTGATATATGCGTATACAATTCGCTTATGTATTTATATAAATGAAGTATAAGTGTAATACGAAGAGTATTCGAGTTGTAAGGTCTCCTTTTTTCTTAGAAACCGAAGCAAATGTAAAAACATTCGACGCGTCTTAAAACACGTAGGTATTCGCTATGGATAAGTAAAAAATTGGCACCGCTTGAAGTTGGAAGCGATACCATAAATGTTCTATGAAGCCGATCGGTATGCCAATTTTTGTCAATTTTTTACTTATCCTTAACAAAAAAACACCTGCGTGTCTTAAAATAAAAAATGTTATTTACTCGCGTTATCGAGAAAAAATTAGGATACACTTGAATGCTCCTCGTATAAAGAGACAACTCAATATATAGATTTTTATTCACTATTTTGAATAATTTTGCGATAGCGATTTTATTAGAAACATTCTAAAACAACTTTACACGATAATTTTATCCTTAACATAATTTACGATATAGATTTTTATTTACTATTTTGAATAATTTTGCGATAGCGATTTTATTAAAAACATTCTAAAATAACTTTACACGATAATTTTATCCTTAACATAATTTACAATGTGCAAACAAACTTTACAAACTTAGAAGCAATAACAGTCACTTGGAAAACTGTAACGTCTACAGTGTAGTATATTCTTTATGATAACATAAACAATAAGTCGTCTCATCATAAATAATACAAACTAAAATTGTAAAAATGTTTCTCTCGTTCGTGCAAGCGGCTTGTGCTTAAAACTTATTGTTTTTATAATATACAGATGTCTATAATCACACTTTTCTTCGATTATAAATCTCTTCATACGTCGAGATTTTATCATAAATTTTTTATACTAGACTAATTATATCGTAAAATTACTTTTAGAAATTATTTTTATTTTAATTACACTTTAATGTTGAATATTAGCATCGAGACAATTGCAAAAACATATTGTGATAAATGCCTTCTCATAAACTATCATTAAGAAAAATTTACTTCGAGATTTTTTCAAAGAATTTACGGTTGAAAAAGAGGTGGTTTGGAACATCCGATATTATTGCAACAAATAAGTTATAAAAGAGTTTATCTTAAAAAGTAGGCTGTGTAAAATCTTTCGTTTAATTTTTTCCATTAATCTCACTGTCGTTTGGCAAATCGATGGGTGACAGTTTATCTACATTCGACAAAATTGTTGCTGGACGTTGTATCTTAATAGGTGGTTCCTGTTCATCGGCTTCAGCTGTAGCGGTATTGTCTAAAGATTTCAAAAAATCTGTGGTATCTTGAGGCATTTCCAACAGATTTATCTTCGTAATAGGTTCTTTTTCTGATTTCTCTTTTTCAACTTCAAATGCAGTATCTTTTTTAGTTTCAGTTTTGTTTGGCAAATCGATAGGCGATAGTTTATTTACATTAGACCAAATTGTGGCCGGACGTTGCCCTTTAATTGGTGGTTCCTCCCTCTCCGCTTCAGGTATAGCGATATCTTGAGCCGATTGTAAAAAGTCGGTGTTTTGTGGAATTTTCGGCAAGTTTGTCAAGGTTTCGCCGAGCGGAACCCCCACTTTTATCGGCGCGATAAAATCGTACGCTTCATGTTGATTGTGTGTATTCTTGGGTGATCCAAAATGTCTGGGATTTGGAGCGTAGAGATCATTCGGTTTGGTCTCCTCTTTTTCCACCTCAATCGCCAATTTTTCCAGCTCTTCCTTTTCTTCGTCCGAGAGTGGATTCTATAGAATATTTTACGTAAATTTATTATTTTACGTATAACAGATGTATATAGTTTTTTGTTGAACATACCTTGTTGCTTTATCGACATATAGCGACGCATCTAAAAATCTTATTTGCGTTGAGCTTTATATATTAATTATTTCAAATTAGAAAAATCAAGATTAAAAATTAAGAATCAATATTATTTCGAAGAAATCAAAATTTACACACACATATGTTATAACATTTGTTGACCGAAAAGAAATCTCGTAACATGTATTTCTTAAACTGGCATTATCACTTATAACTTATTTAAAGATTTGAATTGTAAACAAATGAAGCGATCAATCCAGACAAGAATATACGTTTTCTAGAGGTAGTTAAAAATAATTAAAGATGTTTGCGCCTTTAGTATTGTAATACTATGTATCGGTTTATAAAGCTCAAGATGCGTAGACAGGATCTTTATCTATTAAATGCGTCGCAGCGTGTCGATGAAGCGACAAACAACGTCAGGTAACTCAAAGAGATTTTTCTTTTAGATTATACGCAGACGTCAAACGAGATGGATGCATCGAAAATGCGTTATATTCAAATTAGCAATGCCACTTCTTGGAATTAAACGTTGTTTGCGGAGGATACAATTCACATGAAGCAATCTTTATTTTTAATAGTAAAAGTATTATAGGATGATAAATGCTTATTGAGTCATTGATGAGATTTTATCCATTATGGACAAAAGCCACTGTTGCGTATTACTCAGTAAAAATCCTTCGAAACTAATAGAAATGATCTGCTTTCTAATGTTTGCTTTGAAAATTAATTAATTTCGATTAATTTCTTGATTATAATTAATTATTTGTTATTTTTATATTTATACCTTAAACGGGAGCCGTTTTCTAGAACCCTTTATCCTAGATCTTCCTCGATAACGTCTACGTGGCCTGTTTTCTCTATCATCGGGCAATGTATAAATGTTTAGAAGCTTTGGTTTACTAGGATTCCTTGGATCGTTGACAGAGGCGAATGAACGACTTTCCGCTGCTCGAACGTGCAACGGATAATCGTGTTCCCTCTTCGGCTCTTCCAGAAAAATGTTTACATCGTCATCTTTGAAATTGTCAGACTCGTGAGTGACTGTGTGGTCTATCTTCTGCAAACTCTATCGTATTATATGAAATTAACATCTTCGTAAAATTGTTTTCAATTCACGCGTTATTTATGATAAACTCTAAAGATAAATCGATATTTATCTCCCGTTTTTGTAACAAGTAGCAATTATTCTCGTATGTATCTTTCGCATTTAAAGGCGTAATTAACTGAATATTGATACCTTAGCCGAATTTGTTGTCTCTCCGAAAGCTTCGGCCAATTCGGGATTTATTCCCTCCAACGGTTCGTCTCCGTATCTTATATAAACGGGAATGTACCCCGGGATGCTGGGTAAATATTGAATGGGACTCGAATCTAGAAGAAGTCGAACACTCTAGTTGAAACTAGGCAATGAGAAACGATGTATGCTTAATACGGATGATTGCGCTGGAAATGCTCACTTGGCAAGGTGAGCTTATTGGCTATGATAGCAATGCGGATATTTAATCGCGTGCATAGGGATTAGCTAGACTCTAAACGCTCAGTTAACCACTATCTGTGAATCATAAGCTATAATCAGTTGACTAATTTGAAGTAGCCTTTATCTCTAGTATGAAATTTTTTTTTTCAATTTAAAAATTGTAAAAATAAAAATTATTTATGCAATTTTTTGAATTCTCAATTTGCAATTTTTTCTGTAATTGCATGTATTTTAATATAAAATTATCTCGGACTAATCCATGAAAATATATTCCTTCTTATTTTCAAAATCTTCAAATCTTGTATTTTCAAAAATTAATTTTTATTTTTTCATTTTAATAATCAATTGCAGATTTTAACATGTTATCTTAGAAATCATTAACTTTTCATAGTATGTAATTTCATTTTATAAAATTAAAATTTTTATTTATTAATATTTTTTTCTGCTTTCAATTTTAATCTATTTAAATCTTATTTTAACATTTCTTTATTTGAATAAATAAATTATTCAAACATAATTAAATAAAATTCACTGACAAATAATTATGAAATAACTAAATATTAAAATAGATTTAAATAAAGATTAAATTTTAATTTTCTTTAATTAAACAATTTGAAATTTTGTCGATATTTAATTCATTAAAATGCTTCAATTTTTATTTGTATATATAATAATTAAAAAATGGTGCACTTGGATTTAAGAGATTTTTCTTTGACTCATTTTGTCAATGAAAAAAAGTATGCACAACTTGCCGGATGTTTTGCAAATTTATTATGCTCCTAAAATTTATTATTCGCAAAGTGTCTTAAAATCTTCGAAGTAGCGCACTAGCTATAATCCCGAATTATGATCACTGCACAACACTGATCCTCCACAATGCGGTTGAATTATCACATATCAATGGTCATCCGGGCGGGAATCTTGAACATCGTATTTACTCACAGGCATAGCCAATGAGAAGTACCAGGAGTGCCAGAAGGGAAATGGCCCTGGTACCACGCAGCGTCCCGGCAGCCTGCATCTTTGAACGGTACTGGGCCCCCGGAGCACGGGGCTCTCTCCTTTATATGTATGGTCCCCTACCCTCTAGCTAATGCTACGGAGAGGCCCCTCGGGGTTAGCATCGATTCAGGAACGCCGTTCCGTTAATATCGAAACAAAAAGTCGAGCTCTCCTTTATTTTCGGCAATCGAGCCAAACGAGCGCAACTTATCGCAATTCCCTCCCTTTGCGCGCCGATAATGATAATAGGTTTCGCGCGACCGATTACTGTGTTTTACGCACACTGTACGAAGTTATTTCAAATGAGTAAATCTTGCTCGCTTTTATGGGGGATACTTTTTTAGTACATGGAAAGAATGATTTTGCTGAAGTATAACATATAAAAATTTAACTGGATACAGATCTAAAAATAATTTTGTTGAATCATTAAAATAATTATGAAGGATGTTTAAGCATGACAAGCAATATTGCAAAAAGTTTTGATATTCTAGCATTCAGCTTGAACATTCTAATTATTTTGATGGTTCAACAACATTATTTTCAGATCTGTATCTAGTTAAATTTTTATACACTGGTACAAACCGTTTTTTCGGTATAATAATTTGACGCTTTGAATGTTAATTAATACAATTATATTTTATAAATATTAAAAATGTGTCGGTATCGTATTTTCTATGCACCATATTCTATATCGTATTTATGTGTAAATTCTAATACACTTTTATAATACTGACGTGCGTAAATCTAAAATTTTTGATTTTTCTTGATTGATATTATGCAATCGATCAATGCATTTTAAGACTGAAGGTCATGATCGATCGACGTACAAAAATCAGATAAATCATTGATAGGTATTTACATAGTGAATCTATTGGTAAAAATACCTTACGTGCCATTTCCGATTTATATCTTATATATATTTAATTTATATGACCTAACAATTTACTTCGAAATCACCATAACGCAAAATTTTCCATCTCCTGAATATAGAAAAAAACTTTTTTATCTCAAACGTTTATTATTGCCAACAAATCTCTGACTTGTAAGAATTGATGACACATATGGCAACGGGCAGATGACAGATTTCCTTTTCTTCTCGCAATGATGAAGCAAGCATTTTGATAAAATTACTTTGCAATAATCAACTGAGAGCATCCTTTGAAGTACGACAACGACGGTAGACGACGTTAACCAATCAAGGTGTTGCCACTAAATGCCGCGAATATTTACTTCGGTAAGATCCAGACTGTTAAAGCTTACATTAAACAAGCATGCCCACTCGGCGAGGTAACTGTATCGCCTTTTTCTCGCTGGACTTTACCTCCTGAAATCTCTTATAAGCATGTTACTACACCGCAGCTCCGTTTCGTAATACGACAATACTATCCGTTTTTCATAGTGCGTCTTTATTGCTAGTTATACTTTAACATTAAAATTTTCATATTTTTTCTCTTTTATAAAAATGTTTTCTCCTACTTATATTATTGTGAGAAATATTATGGTTTTTGCAAGGGTCATTACTTTATATTTCACACGTGTGTGTCTTCATATGTTCATACATATTTTATCTTATATTATAAAATAATTTAATTAAATCTTGAATGCAAATAAGCTATCACAAAGGATATCAAACAGACAGTGTCGCGCATTATTTGGCTGCAAATTGTAGTGTCTTAAGGCTTAAAGTACTTTCCATAATGAAAAAATATCTCCTCCATAATAGGTGATGCTATGCTAAGTAAATGGTAATTCTTAATTTTATAGCCGTAGATCCGACATCTGTCTATGCTTGTTTGCGGTTCAAACGGGATGTAATCGTTCCCATATAAATGCGTTATCGTGAAGAACATAATTCAAATAATAGCGCCGGTGCGCAAAGGAATTAATATGAAATACGATCCGCTATTTATATTACTATAAGTTAAGAATCTTAGCCGCATATTTTCCCCGCAGCGTAATCCCGACACGAAATCGCATAGCTTCTTCTTTCTGCTACAAAAAAATATTTTAAATATTTCAAAATATTGTTATATAAATGCAGTGAGCTATACAAGTGAATAAATTTCGCGTTAAAATATTCTCGAAAGGTTTTTTTCTCAAAAAATTTACAATTATTATAGTCATCAATCTAGTAAATTGGTTTTAAAATAAATTTTTTTTATTTAAATATTTAAAAATTCTGTTATATAAATTTAATAAGCTATATACAAGCGCGAATAAATCGCGTTAAAATATTCTCGGAAGGTTTTTTTCTCAAAAAATCTACAATTATAATACTGCAGTCATCAATCTAGTAAATTAGTGTTTATAATTATTTTAAATAAATTTTTTTTATTTAAAATAATGTAATCCTAATAAAACAATTCTTTAAATATGTTTCTTAATAATAAAGTAATTTTCTACAGGTGTAATTATATTCTACAAGAGATGATAGGATTTTTATTTCTCTCTCTCTCTCTCTCTCTCTCTCTCTCTCTCTCTCTGTTCTTTTAATATCATCTTATCGCGATGCGCTTGGACCTTGGGAGTACTGATGTATCTTGGGGGAAAGGTCAGGATCACAATTCGACCCTCAGTCTTGCGTGCTCATTGCATCAATGCGTCTCTCTCGCAGAGGTGATGACAGGTGCAAGAGTCAGCTATCATCTTCGCTCGCTCGCGTGACAGCATCCAAGGGAGATTTAAAATTACGTCACTTTCCATTTTATGCCATTTCTAGTGGTGTGCCTTGATAGACTGTGAAACGAGTCGCCTCGAGTAACAAGTTATACCCGCTCTTCCACTAGATCGAAGTAAGCATCAGCCGCAACATCCGTATAAATTAATTCGCGACTGGGAGTTCCTGACTCACTAAAAGATTATTTGACACGTTATTAAATTTTTTATCTAAATACATAACGATGTAAAAAAATATATATATATCTTTTTATTCTTCCTTGAATGCTATCATATGATATCATAATAATTAATAATAATAAGCATAAGCGTGTAAAAAATAATAGGAAAAGAAATAAAAAAATTATATCAAAGTTAACAAAATTTGGTGAAGTCGATACATTCTTGTATAATTTATTATAAAATTTGAGAGAATAATTAGTTTTACTTAATTTATTTTAAGAACTTTCGATCATAATACAATGGGAAAAAATAGAACTATGTCACTTCATTTCGCGTGTAATAATCGCTCAATCATAGTATATCACAGTTGATCGCCGCCCCTTTTCCGCTTGATCGAATCGAGTAAGGGAAGGTAACTAACGAATATAGACAAGTAAATGTGCGCGTGTAACAGATAAGTGCACGCGTAATCTCGTCTGATAACATACTGGTTTACGAGGTCGCCTTGATATCTATAGCTTCGATTCTGGATTTTAGAATCTCGATGTGCAATTGCATGTTTTAATTGTATTGCGATGAAATGTACGATATTATAGTACAACTCTCGAGAAAGAATTTGACATTGTAAGGATTAGCATCATTTAGCCACAAGAGATATATAATTATAACTAAACTGCTGATAAGCACGCTTTATTACCTATACATAAATTACAGACTAAACCTGTATCGCGATGAAAACGCTTAATTATAATAATAAAACAGCAGGTATGATTCCTAGTAGTATGAGCGTGTAACAAGCGATCATATTAAAATATTGATGCTGCAATCGGTCGGCAAAAGAGCGCGTCAATGATCAGAAGCGTGCCGAGATTGAATCCGCAATCGGGATTAATTCGCGATACGTTGTCGTAGCGACTTATGAATAATTGCTAGTCTTCCAGTCGCGCCTGTGCCCGTCCCTGATCCTCATGCGGTTCATGCGTGTTATGTCGAATGTGGCGCGACTAGATCAATTGCAATTGCCAAGCAGGATGGCTCTATTGTAATCTAGGCCGTTTGGGATTACCAACGAAGGTCACCGGTTCTATATATCCCTCCAGATTTACCGAGGATCTCGTATCGTCTGATTTACGGGTTTCGATACACCTGATTACGTTCATGCTGAGCTTCCGCTCTTTCGCTTTCCCAGATGCGTTTATCTTCAAAAATCGTGGTATGTGTGTGTGTGTGTGTGTGTGTGCGTGCGACCTCAATCCTTCTAATAAAGTAGCGCGCGAACACGCGGTTATTGCATGCCAATCGGTTAGCACGGAATTCCCGTTCAGACACGGAATCGCTGCCAGAAAAATGTTACGCGGCCATGTCGAGTCGCGAAAAAATAAAACGTTTCGTCGCGACGACGCGAACGTGTGAAAAAGGAAAACGCTTGACGTCGCTCGTGCGTTGCCCGCGGTTGCATCGCGGGCTTTCCTATGCAAGTTCCAATCGTATGCAACCGGTTTCCTTTACGATCCCCTGAGACTCCCGGAGGATATTAAATTAAAGCCTGGTCTCGTGTGCTCTAATCGCCGGCGATCTTGAGTCATGCGGCATTGAGACGTAGAAAATGAGACGCGGACTCTCCGCGCTCGCATGTGATCGCACCGCGACGAAACGATAATATTTCATCTCGTCCAGTTGCTATCTTATCGTTATTACGATTATTACTAGATACTAGACGGATGCTAACAGGTGATCACGCTTAAGAGTCCGGGATTGCCATACAAGTGCTCTCGTTAGTGAAGTACATGTCGTTTGACAAATATCCTTATGCAGACGTGTCTCGAGTTGCACTAAAATAAAACTACTTTCAAATAAAACTGTTTATATACTGCGCTATTAACATTTAGCCACTGTAATTAAATTTAGGACACGTAGTAATTATTGAAAAATTCCAATTTGACTCTAATAAATAAACACGGATATAATTTATATTAATTAATTAATTAAAATTATATATATCAGTAATTTATATTAATTAATTTTCTCTTTTATCGGCTGTTTTATACGAAATTTATTTATTTGTCTGGCACTTAGGCGAAATATTCCTACATTCTTATAGTTTTGTATATGATTGCTTTTTTTATAATAAATATAAAAAAGACAATTATATATAGAATTGTAGGAGTGTGGAAATATTTCGTTTGGGTGCGGGACAAGTAAATAAATGCTTCTTTCAACGATGACATATGAAATAAAACTTGCTCTTCTTGCACGAGACTCCTACCTTTGACTAGACATTTAAATATAATCAACAAGATGAGCCCGTAAAAATTAGATTCGATATTGCATATAGTGAGATTCAACGAAGCGTACCGAGCATAATTCAACGTGCATGAACGCAAAGGTTAATAGTGATTACCTCTTGATATACCTCTTATTTCATGCAAGATTAGACGACTTACTCTCGCACCTGGTGGCGGATGTGTCTAGGGTGTGAGCCCATTCACCTGCCTGGCGTAATCTAATGTCATTAATTTACCGATAGCACTGATATATATCATAAAAAGTGAAATAATGAAGTAGTGGATTAGGTCGCGTGCTACAGCAGACAGTGATTAATGTTTCGAACGGTGTGTTTGCTCTCCAACTCTCTCCAGACTCCACTAGAGTCTGTTGAAAGAGGTAAAAACTAAGCTAATCTTGTCAGCAAATGCCTCACTTACGATATCTTTGCGAAATATTTGCGCGTCCACTATACTTGTGCGTATGATGGTGATTCGTTTCGCGAAAACGTTATTTCATGATTATTGTATCACTGCATTTAGGCGACAGCTCGATTATAATCTCGATGATTTATATCCTTTTTATTTCCTACCGTTTAATACTACGTTTAATATCTTGTCATTCGTTGACATGATACGATGTAGAAACCGTTAATTAGTTTCAGTTGCACGAATCCGGTTTTAGCTAGAATAACTTCCTTATCAATCTCGTGGGATTAGCTAGTATATTGACTTATAGGTACGGACTATCATTAACCTGTCATGACCATTTTTAATCATAATAATTTAATGAGTCTTTGACTTTTAATAACTGATTTAAGTGGTCTGAAAATGCATAAATTATTAATACAAACTGCATTTCATTATCATCTAGTTAACAAGTTTGCAATATTCTACTTTTGAGAAAAAACTGTTACATTTACTTTTTAGTCAACAGTTTTAAAAATTCGTGTTTATTATTCAAATATTTATAGCTTACGATCACTAAATTATAAACGTATGAATGCTAGCGTCGCGAAACGATAAAGGAAAACAATGACGAAAATATGTAAAAAGAAAGTTTTGATGTACTAACATTTTTTATTTAATCTCTCCTTACATGAACAAGACAAGACACAAATTTCATATGTTAAAAATATAATTACGTGCTGCCTAAAATGTTCGTTTTCCATTATTTAAATGCAACATCCAACATTTTGAGATGTTCAATAATAAAATGTATATACATTGAAAATGGCGCGCACCTGCACCAGCGAATTTCTGGCACTTTCGGAGTGCCCCGGTGAAGTCGAGGAAGACCACCGAACGTATAATTACTTCACTCGCCCGAGTGAGTTTTTACGATCTGTCCCTGGTTCGCCCAGTTTTTCCTGGCGGTAGAGCGACTTCGTGGTCGCGGCGATCACGGAGTTCGCCGGCCGACGACGGTCAACGACCAGAAAATACGCGCGATTGTAGAAGAAGAGTCCTTGCCTATGATGGCGCGATCGATCGGAGTCAATGGGTATTTGACGACCCGCAGACCCACATTTTCTCCAGGCCGTTGCGTGCCATCGCTCTTACAAAACCGTCCATAGTTATTATTGTCCAGAACTTCCAAGGAAACATCAAGTTTTCAAACTCGTAAGATCTTAAAAAAAAAAATCTCAGTTCTTCTGTTCCATGTAGATTCAGTCTGTTTCGCATAGACTCATTTAAACGGATTGTTTCAACGAAAACTGCATTTTTTTTTTTTTTTAATTCGAAGTTTTCAAATGATCGATTTTAACTCACAGACGCGTGTAGAATTGCACTTATTGGCACACATAAGATAATGTACAAGTTAGACTTTGCATTACAAACAATTTTTTATTCTACTTCTTCTCTTTCTGATTTTTGCTTACTCACACTCACGTCTTATTTTTTGCCCTTTGTCAAATCTTACTTGCAAATCTTCCGATCTTAATTTTAATAATAGCGATTTCGAAGGCGGAGCTGATCATAATTGAGAGATGTAGACAAAGGAAATTTAAAAAAAAAAAAAAAATTTAAGACGTAATCCGTAATTGTTGTAGTTACGACCGTGAAATTAACAGGGAAAAAACTAGTTGCTGACGCATATAGCGAATGACCAGCGAATAGGCCACTTTAGTCGGCATGAAGCGAATTACGTTCCTTATATTTACTCTCGCGCTTCGGACGCGATATTCTTATTTTCAGCAGTTAATCGTGCCGATAATGTTGCCGAGGGATTCGTCGGCTTCAAGTGCGAGCCCGGTCGGCTGCATCGCGAGATGAATAATACGCTGTAGTATCCGAATGGACCCGCTTCCGATCGTGTTTCGATCCGGCCTCGCGTTTCGGCGGGCAATTCGTTCCGCGCCGGCTACTCTCTTTCTCCCTGTCCGGAAAGATGAAGAAAGGAATCGAAAGACTTTACCGTTACATTCATCCAACTCGCGCCGTAATTACTGTTGCCACTCGCTGTTACGGACAGTCGGCCGGCGCGGCGCGGCGCATCGCTGAAATCGCTCCGCGGATGCTGCGGTGCCGTCGCTCTCATACCGGTCGTATTTATAGAGAGCCTGGCTGCGCGCGGCTGTCGCGTTTAAATCCCACCCATAGAAACGCGTGAGTTACTTATGACGCCGATCGCGGAACGCTACGCGAGAAGAGAGCCGAAGCGAGATTATGGCGCCGCCGCCGCCGTCGCCGCCGCACCGGTTGCGGGTACCAGAGAATTACAACGGTTTGATAATGCGGAACGGGTTCCACGTGATATAATGCGGAACGGATTCGAGCACGCATTACGCTTCGTGAACTTGGATGATGAACTTTATCGCCTGTCGTCGAATTATCTCTTCCATTCGTGTCTTATTACGCATTACGGCTCTTCTCTACGCGTTTGATTTTGATTCCGTTCAAAAGATAATCACTCGTAAATATCTTCGAGACTCTGACGTGACCGTACTAAAAAAAAAATTTAATTGCGTAAATGTGGAAAAAGAAATTGGCGAATTAACGTTTCCTGCGAACGTGAAGGTCTTCTCCGAGAAAACTCTCTGATTTCACAGATTTGCGAGTTGACGAAAAAAAGATAATAGCGATGATGGATTGTCTTATTACCATAAGTGCAGCTTCATCCAGAAGTGTAGAAATTAATGGACTATTAAAGCCACGCGAGGAGTGCAGACGCAATACGTCTCGTTAACACGCAGCGTTTCTTCCGCTGAAGATCCATGAAAAACTAATCACGAACCTCGTAATTATTTCTACGAAGTCGTTTACGTCCGAATAACGCAGTGAATCGTCATTTTTGCTAAAGCCAAACCTGTTTTGTTATTTATTCGCGGCCACCGTGCGCCAGTACAAGTGTCTATTATACAAAACGAATGAAGAGGAGACGCTTTACGTTATAAAGTTTTAAGGCTATTTTCGAATATTGTTGTGTTAATACTCGCAAAGTTTTTATTCGTGATGGTTCATTCGGAGAATTCATGTTTTTTCTTTGTATTAAACATGAAGGCAGCATAAATCATTAATGGCAACACGTTTACGTGATTATGTATACTGTGCTTATTTTCCCCTGAAAAAGAAAAAAAATATTTTAATCGATGCAAATGTAAACTATATCTATAATGAAAGACAATAGTCTCACAATCAGATAAAATACTTACCAGCCGTAGCCTCCAGAAGAAGAAGAAGCATGGGCGGAAGACTGAGACCATCCACCTCCGCCTCCGCCTCCGTATCCACCACCACCACCACTAAAGATATACAAAATTTTTAATGATTTTAATAAAGAATTGAACACGGATGTATAGTATAAAATCATACAAGAATTGAATAGTTGCAAAATATTTGAAGAATTTTTCTTTCAAGTTAAAATCGTCACGAAGATATTTACGAGTAATTACCTTTCGAATGGAATCAAAATCAAACGTGTAGGGAAGAGTCGTTAAAATATAAATAATTTCAGTTATTGAAACAGTTCTGACGTTAAAAATATAACTCATTAAAATTGTTTTAATTGAATTGTTTCATGATTAATAATAAATAATAGTGGTTTTATATAAGAATTAATTGTTATCATATTTATAAAATAGTATCAATACCCGCAACGATATCCGCAACCGCCGCCTCCGTAGCCTCCATGATGACGACGATGCCCTCCTGTAATAGGTACGACTACAACTGGTATCACTACTGCTTTCGGATGTCCTAGACAAAGCATGCCCCTGTTATGCGCGGTTATGATGGAGTTTAGCAATAGCAATGAATTAATATATAATTATAGAATGTGATATTTTAGAAGTTATACTTTTTAGTATTATTATGAGCAATTCTCAGCTGAAGGAAGCTAAGCTAGCAAAAAGTCCCTGTTATTATCAATTAACATTTTAATTATAATTAGTATTTTTCTTGTACTTAGAAAATTTATTTAGTATTATGATTTAGTCAGAAAAAGAGTAAAAGCATTGTTCATACAATTTCTCTCTTTTTCTAATTTACTCGATTCAATATTCTAAAAGTTATATTAATATTCAAGCATTATTTTCAAACAAGTTACTTCAAAGCATGATGCATGAGTATGCGATTAATAATTTAATTGATAACTGATTTTTCATTCAAGATGATGCCTGCAAAAATTA
This sequence comes from Solenopsis fugax, assembly GCA_003595255.1. NCBI lineage: Eukaryota > Metazoa > Arthropoda > Insecta > Hymenoptera > Formicidae > Solenopsis > Solenopsis fugax. Next base: position 705 of record QKQZ01081600.1, on the reverse strand, counting down.
AAGAGAATGCGCAGTTGTCCTACCTAGAAAAAAGATGGAAATTAATTTAATCGTTTCAATTCTTAAAAACATGCACAGCAAGCTGTTTTTTTTTGCAATAATTAATGCAATATTTTGAAGCAAATCTTAATAACTATTATTACTGATATATATAAAGTGGTTATAGTTATATGTATATGTATAGCTAAGATTCAGAAATATTAAAACAACAATTTTAATAGACTATTTAAAAAATATGTAGAATATTAATTGATCATTTTAATTATGTACATTTATCTTAATCGGTCCAGAGATTAAGATTTAGAGAAAAAATTTTTTTATTAAATTAAAATTTGAAAATTATATTAAATTTTAAATTTAAAAAATGATTCTTATTGAATTATTTTTTAAAGCTTTATAGTTTTCCGAAAGCCTTACATCTATAGTTATCCGTTGTTATTAATTCATGCCTAGAATGCAAGAGTAATTTTATTTAGAAAAAGATCAGTTTCAGCTCAGCCAACATTTGTAATAAAAAGAGCAGTATACAGTATTTCGGCATGCTAAAATTAGTAGATAAATATTCATTAATTGTACCTACTTCTTCGCAGTTAGAACCATAACTTACCTTCGCCACCATAATTAGGATAATACTCTCTTCCTCCTCCTCCTCCTCCTCCTCCTCCACAGGTGGGACAATGACCACCACCATGATAATATCCACCC
>QKQZ01081599.1:0-17551 GCA_003595255.1 Solenopsis fugax | reverse complement strand
CGTCCTTTCTCTGATCGTAGCAATTCTGGACGAGCACTTGCGTTGCGACTATCGCATCTCTTGAAAAAATGAATGCAGAAATATAATTTAAAAAAAAATAGAAGAAACAATAAATAAAGAAGTAAAAGAAAAAAATTGAAAAAATTAACGATTAATGACGAAAAAACCTGTGATTACCTGTCGTGATATTACACAAACAAGTTTAATTCTTTCACAGAACATCAATATTTTTAAATGCCAGGGATATGTATGATCGTTTGATTTGGTACAAAAAAAGTTGTATGGATTATAAATTTGGCAATTGTAATTAGAAAGCAAGTACGCGTACATCAACATAATATTGTACTTATAAATATGATTCAAACAGAATTCCTCGACTAAATGTGAAACTTTATGTGAACTTCTTGTCATCTCGTTAGCGATTCGGGGTTAAGCGTAATTTATGGACCAAAAATACAATTCACTGTAGTGTATTTTCATCTACATTCCTTCAGAATAATGATTTTCATTATTCCTTCAACTTGGCAACTCGCAACAATGCTACGCGACTCATTAATAACTATCATAATCAAGATGGAACTGTAAGTGGAACAGGATAAGAGCTTGTTATTTTGATGGAATACTTGCATTTGCACATTGTCTATATGCAGCTTAAAATATACCTATTTAGAACTTGACAAAGTTATTTTGCAGAAATGCATAGAATTAAATTAATTTATATATTTACTCTCATGTAATTAATTTATAAATTCTTTCTCTCTTTCTCTGGATTATTTATTACTTCAGAGATTTAAAAAAGAAATATATCACTCTTATTTATTAAAAAAATAAAACACGTGATAAATAAATCTATGTACACGCGTCAGTATTCGTAAACGATTCGAAAGCGCCAATTCAAATATTTGGCATCGCTTTCTCGCACGGGTTTAATTAAAACTTGACGGATATGAGGACGACAATTACCGTACAAATATTCGTGAATGCGATCCCATTTAATTGCTAGTCAGATTAACGGTGCACAAAATTTCTCAGTAGTAATCCTACGATATTTTCCATCCGATATCACAATGCGCCGCGGCTGAGTAAACGCGCTTAATTCGGTCGGGCGAGAAAACGTCGTGAGAGAATTTCTCGCGCCTTACGTCCGTCGAGAACTCGAAAACACAGTGACACGCCTGTCTATCTCTTCCTACCCGATCATCTTACCCGTGTTCTTTTTCGTTATATAATGACAGGACTCGAAATAGTATGCGTGGGCATATACAAGTCGTCGTTCAGATAGCTGCACGCATGAATGTGCGCAGTGTTCGAATCGCCAAATTTTTCTACAATCGAGACAGCAAGGAGAGACGCATAGATCACCTTTCTCGTGAATATATTTTCTCACGTTTATGCGAACGTCGCAATATTTCGTACGATCGCAGGTGTTGCGACGAATTTTCGGATTAGTTCTCTCAAAATAAAATTTATGGCATTTTTTTATTTTCAATTTCAATCTCGTTCACGTATCGTGTAGCGTTTAATCCAGATAATTTGTATGCAGGTATACGCATGTAATAGGCGCGTGTATAAATAGTGCGTAAATATGTTTAAATATACATGAAGAAACCGAGATTTCTGAATAATCTGTGTCATAAGGTTTTCCCCCCGCGTAACGCAACATGTTATTTTGAACTTTTGTTCGAAATCATAAATCAAATTAAATAATTCGTAAAACATTTTTCACGGCGTGAAAAATTGTGTGAATATAAGCAATTGTAAGCAATTGGAATCAACGATTTACAACAAAATTTTTAAATCTCTTTTTATTATATATTTTTATTTTATTTTATTTTATTTTAAATTGATTTTTTTTACAGTAATCACCTCTTCTTTCTCACTATCTTTTTGTAATCGCAAATTGAAATATTAGCGGAATATCACCTCCGATATATCGAAGATTTTCGTAGATACTAACATGCATTAAACGATGACGTGTCAACGAATAAAATATTTCCCGGAGTTGCATATCGACGAGTTATACAGTGACTGTGCGTATCAATTTTCGCACTAGAGAGCGAAAATTGCACGGAGCACTTAGAAAACTAGGTCATATATATGGGCCGTACATCATCGCAAAGTCAAAAGCGAAACTTTTTGTATAAAAATCTACTGTTTTATTTGGTTACGCTTTATTTTGCTGCGGAAAGGCAAAGGTTAAATTAATAAATAATTTTTAATTGGGTAAATAATTGAGAATACAGTAAATATTTAGAAAATACATGAACGTTAAATATAGCTGTCGCCTTATTTTGAGAAATAACTCAGTTTGTAATATGCTCATTAAGCAAATGTCCAAAAAAATCAATATTTCTTCAATATGAAAATTCTATACATCCATCTGTCATATTGCTCAAGCCGCTCAAGCGATACAAAATAGTTATGCGCAACCCGAGCGCACCAAATTTTTGTACATCACGTTTGATTTTACCGCTTTATACGATCTAAAATATGCAGCAGAATAATGCAATTATATATATCGTGCAATATTGAAACTATTTTTTAAGTATAGTGCTTGTCAATACACAAGTACAATAAGATACAAGCATAATAATTATATTAAATTTTATCAATAACTACAAGTTGGCACAAATTGATTTTTTTTATCAAATCTTTTGTACGAGAGGCGCATGTACTTTGCACCGTTTTGAACCTAAAAATTTATAGCTGGATACAGATGTGAAAATAATTTTTTAGGCCATCAAAATAATTATGTACGATACTCAAATTGGTTTCTAGAATGTTAAATCTTTTTGCAGCCTTGTTCATCAAATTGCAGCCTTTGAATGTCCTCAAAGTAATTATTTTGATAGTTCAACAATATTATTTTCAAATATGTATCTAACTAAATTTTTCGCTAAGTCAGCAAAACCGTGGAATTTTGTATTGAATGGATTTTCCGTACAAGGAATAATCCACATCATTAGCAGATCTGCATCTGAATGCAGATCTGAATCGCACGTATTTGTATCACCACAGACTTGTACAGCCTATCTAAACCTATATGTAAAGCAATGTGCAAGAACTGAGCGAGCTTGAAATCAGTCGCGTCGCACACGCGGCAAATTGATATACATACATCATAGCGCGGTATACGTCTCTCGCTGCCTTTCGCATCTCTTTGCGAGCTTTCGATTTCTTGTTCAAGAAGAAAGCCGAGCAAGATAAATAAATGGAATCTCATCAAGCTACACATAAAAATAACTTTCGCGAGCTTTACAAAAACCGGGGACAATGCGAGTTGTGATACGGTCGCGAAATGTTTTATCAAAATCAAAAGTGTTTTGTCATAATAATGGAACCTCTTAAAACAACTCTTCTGCTCTTAATATGTACGAGAATGTCTCGTACGAAAATCTATTTTCATCACACGAATATCTAGCACCACTTCTTCATTTTTTGTCCACCTCTTTCCAAAGAAAATAAACGTTCTCACGTTGAATATATTTTTTAAAAAAACGTGAAAATGAATTCTTCGTTCGATAAAAAAATATTATTGATGCAATGCTTGCAGGTACAGTACCGGAATTTTTCTATTAATTTAGAATTGAGGAACTCTATACTTGTAAATTTCAAAGTTACGTTTTATAAAATTTTATACTCCGCTAATTGTGTAAATGACCAAGGGTGCTAAAAGGAGGAGCCAACGATCAAACGCGGTTAGAGATATTGTACTCACCTATGGTCGTGTAAATGGTGCCGCAGTAGAACACGGCATTCCAAAATGACCACACTTTGTCGCCTTTATCCGTGAATCCCCGCTTAAAGAAACCGTACAGATGATCATTCTCGTATTTCTCCATCAGGTTTGCCGCTGCTCCTATCCAACGGGGTGAGTCTGACATCAACACCGAGTCGTCACATAATCCACGAATCGTAGCGAGCGTTTCATTTCTATAATCGATAGAAAACATAACATGATATCTCAGGCTAAAAATTTGATTCGAACATTGAAAATTATTACAAGCAACTAATTGCAAAAAAATAAGTAAAAATTGACAGATTCTTTTCTCTTTGTTCCACGTTTCACAAAAGCGCTTAATATTAGAACTTATTTAATTTTTTAAAATTGAATTGAATTTTATATTTGTACCATTTTATCTTTCTTCTTTTCATATACTTTAAATAAATTATTAGAAAGTTTCAAATTATTCTTTTTCATGTAAGTGGCTAACTTGAGCCAATTACTGAAGAGCTTTCGCAGAATACGGAAGTCTTTGCAGGATCGTGGGCGAGCCCTTGACACGTGTCACCTCCACATTCTCAATAAAATCCGGGGCAAATATCTTTGCGGCATAAACTTTGCCAATACTTTTTCGATTAAAAACAAAACAAACTTTCGATAGCATGGCCATCGAAAGCCGCGAGGGTGCTATTAAATTAATTAAAACATCCTGAATACAGGATCAGACCGGTATTGCACAAATCAAGCACGTGCGTCCAATAAAAAAGAGTTATACTCCAATCTGACATAATGACATTCTATTATCGTGAAAAGGGGGACCCCTCCCCTCCCTCAACCACTCCTTGATTTCGTGGGTTAATTTTAGGCGAAACTTTCTAGATTTGATCCCTACTCAAATGAAGATACCGAAGATACGCACGCTATAATGGAATCACTAATTTCCGAATTAATAATTGCGCGAGCACTTTGAACCACATTGTAATTAAATTTAGACTAACGAGATATAATTAATAATGCAATTTTTCGCCAGCACGTGATTATATTATAGCGAGATATCTTCTGTTTAAATGTTGACTTTAATTTCTTTCAATTATAATCCGAGACAAACCTTGTCTTTGGCTTTCATAGGGGAGGAACAATGTAAATATAGCCCTTGTTACCTTTAATGTTCTCATTCTAAATAATGTGTGTATATAAATAGAACAAATGAACATTTAACGGTGCGTTATCGCACTCGAGTCACGCGAGACTACTAAGTTTCTTACAGATAAGGGATACGACCGTCGAAATTTTACTTGGCTTTCGTTCTGAAGCCAATCGATTGAGCTAGAAAAATTGCAGGGAATATCAACCGAAGAAAAACACGAGATCGTGCGCGTCATCTTAATGACAGTACATAGAACGACGCGACAGTGTTGTGTAATATTATATCTTGATCTTTTATTAGAGATATTTTTATGACGACTCTGTTACAGTTTTAAAATTGCTATCAAGTTAATTAATAATATCTTTTACAGAGAAAATACTATTTTCACATTATCGTTTCATTTCTCGCGGAGACAAGAAACAATTATCGTAATTATTTTGGTCGAGCTATTCAGGGAAAAAAACGCTCATTAATATACACTCATTAATTTCATCATTCACTTTGGATGGCGAATATGAAATAAATGTAAAATACAATATTGCTTTGAGAGGTATAAAAATTGCATACTGGAGTTTGAAAGCAGGTGTTTGAAAACAGCTCGACAAACAATATTGTCCGATCAACCATGAAATCCAATATTGTTAACATGATTAACAATTGTTACACTAAACTAGACGCGCAGTATTGGCAAAACTAAGCTGGGACTAGATTTAACGTTATCGACAGCGTGATTTTATCGAAACCACAGCATCGTATCAAATTCGCACTTCACATGAACTGACAATTAGATTAGAATTCACATTAACCGCCGGATGTTAAGATGTAATTGCGTACGGAATCCAGGCAACGAAATTAAAGCGGGAAGCACATACTCTTGCATAGCTGCATAACCATGTGCATAAGGAAATTGATTTGTCTATTTCCTTATGTATGTGCTAATGGACCAATCAATTTCCTTATGCATATGGTTATGCAGCTATACGAGAGTATGTGCTTTCCGCTTAATACATGTTAAACTAGCACTAATACATGACGTTTTTTTTTTCTTTTCTTTTCATGACAAAGAATTCAATTCTTTAGTTCGCTTCTGCATCTTTTCAGAATAATCAATGATCTTCTGTACCGCGATATCCGTTGCATCCTTTAACACGCGTTCAATAAGCACTACGTTTTAATGAAGAAATAAATAGCAGATTCTGTTTGTAATGACCAATAAAAATCCGTAAAAATCTGTGAAAATAACTTTGCTGATGGTTAATATAGATTTTAGCTTCTAGAAGGTCTTACGTTAGACAATATATTTCATGTTAAGTAGGTAAGAGTATTTAACAAGTATTTTATTTCAAACTTTTATGACATCGGATAAATGTGTCGAGCTCTTGATATTTATGTACTTCCTGAATAATCTAGCTTACGACTCTTATGTTTTGTTTCTGAACGTACCTCGTCTTCCTGATGTTCGAGATAGCAACTACCTCTGTCGTACCTTCAACTGCTACGAATATCATCGCCCCGGCGATGCTGTACAGAAGTATGACAACGAATAAAAAAATATGAGTGAACCATCTCTTGCTCCAGGAACTGACCTGCACACAGCATTTATATTATTAGGTTTTAACAATAAAAAAAATTAATATATTATATATTAAAGAATTAATAATATATTAATTTTTAGTTATAGTTTATATTATGGATATATTATGAGTACAGAATAAAATTAAAATCAAAATTATTTCTTCTACCATATCTGCATCTCTATTTATACTAATAATTCTTAAACAAATCTATATTTCGTTGATATCATCTGAAATTTTCTGTAGCAACCAATCCTCCCGTCTTTGCGATGTTTCCTTCGACTTTCATGCGTAATATGCAATAACTGCCTTGTTAATACCACATTTATGTTATGGACGTTTAGTGGTACATTTTCCAATAAAACTGTCAAGAGTTATGCGAAGCAAATTGTCAGAAAATGAAACAATATATCTTGAAACAATATAACTATTATTAATAGAATATAGAAGACTAATATTCCATTTTTATTTATTTTTTTTATTCTTTCAAATTTTAGCACAAAAAATATGATATTTTATTTTAAAAAAACGAAGTAAATCTTTATAATATTCCATTTAAAAAAAAAACAAAATTTATTTTTTATTTTCCAAAATGCCCCTTCTTCCATAAAAAAAATACATTTAAAAATACATGTAACGTGTCTCTCTTCTGCCTGAAATTATAACTTTTGTATATATAACTTTTTTTTATAAAACATAGTTTAGAAGATAGTATAGTATTCAATTTATTTCATTACGTCTATTTATTATAAAATAACAATTATGTAATTTTGGCAATATCCAACTGATATCTTGATCTAGCGAAAGGGTGTCTTTCTTCCAGTATCTATTTACCTTCTCGTAGAGCCAGTAGGCACTCTTCTCACCTACGCTGAGCCCGGACTTGGTCAGATCCTTGATCCCTTTGAATTGTGTGAAGACGAACTCGCTGGCCCGGTTAGAGTAGAACATCTGCGGCTGAACGGAAACTGGCGTCATGGGTACCGGCGTTTGTCCGTACGGCGTCGGCACATAGCTCATACCGGTCTGCGGACTGTAGTACTGTCCGGGAACCGGAAGCAAGATTTTTGGCCTGGGCGGCATTTTTCGTATTCGCGGTGAGTTCGACATGTTTGTGGCCGATTTTGCTATCACGAGGTGCAAACGAAACACTTAAGCGAAACGTGTGCTTTGGTGCTTACACCAAAGGAGATTTCCGAGCACGACGATTTTTTCACGATCAATACTCCCTTAATGGTCCGGGAACCACAGGGAGTCACAGGAAAAAATTGTCATCCGATACTCTCGTAGAATAAATACCCGAGGAATGCATTGTTCTTCCGACTGCATTTAAATTCCGCCGAGGAGCACTTTGCGATTCAATGTTCTATATGAAACACGATTAATATCGCTGATTAGATGATTCAACGTGACGGTAATCAACTCTGCGACGTGTTTGCGATCTACAGGAAACAAATCACTCAACATCCATGCACACGTGCATCGTTTATGCTCGCCGGGGGTATCGGCAACCGGTGTCACTTTGTCCTCTTTTTGTCCCGCCCGCTATTTTCCGCAGATCTATGAATTTTATCTGTGAGTGCAGGTATAAATAGATGGACAGACGGAAGAATGTTGGCAAGCTTCTAGAGCGGGATTCCGTGGAAGAGATTTATCTTGAAGAGCAACACCGCGTGTTCTCTCCGCGAAATTTACGAAAGAGGTCATTCGCGGGTTAAACGATTTAAGTGATCACGAAGAGCCACTAATACATCGCTGTACAACATCTCGTGTCGCAAAGAACTATAATTCGATTAAAATGTCGCAACAGAAAGAAAGTTGCTTAGTCGGAGAGAGAATCGACTGCAAGTAATAAATCAAGAGTGTTAAATTTTTATTGAGGTCTTATTTTCCATGTGATATAATAACGATGAAATTCACAGAATGTTCTACTTTACAAAGCTTTGAATAATTTAATATTACGATATCTATAAAATAAATATTTAATATTATGATATTCATACAATTAAAGCATTTCAACGGAATTCTCTAAATGATACTAAATCGAGTATTTAAAGAAATATTAATTTAAATGTTGATTATTTCAATAACATTTCTTTAGAAATATTAATGATATTTTCGAAGATTAATTAGCATTAATTTCAGCTTAATCAACGTGAACAATGATAGAGAAACGTCAATCACATAGGAACTCAATAATCTTGACCGTGTCCAGATACGTTCCTTGTGATCTCCTGTAATCTGAATCCTGTTTCTATCTAAAATTATTCGGACGACATACGTAGGTCAACGGCCCCGGATGGATTCAAGCAGTAGATAGCACGAGCGCATAATATAGTGCGAATCACTTAACGCGACGGATAGGAAATAATTCTATTTCACAATTGCACCATCGCGTTTAATCACGATAATTGTGGCACAATTTCGTTTGAAACAATAGAACACATAATGCAAAACCATACATCACTTAAAACAAGAACGACACATGAATGAAAAGCAACGTACATACCATGATATTTCAAACATCTCGATGTTTAAAATATTAAACATTGATATTCAAGCAATAAAGTATGCAAAGTGCGTTCAACCAACGTAATGTCCGCCTACGTAAGCGAAATATTATATGGAGCAATATGACATTCTGTCGCTGCTTTTATCCAAATTAATATATTGAAATGTTTTAAACATATTCATACGCAAATTTACGTAGATTCTATGTAAAATAGACAATACAGATCCAAATAATTTTAAGAATAATTTTGAGGTGATATGATGTATTTTTTGTCAGAATCGAATATTAACTCTGCCTTGGATTTTAATTCACAACTTTAAAAAGTGCATTATTTCTCAATTCGGCAGTAAAAAATATATTTTTATAAAAAATATAATTTTCAAGAATTTCATAGAACATTTTGGTTTGTGTAAACGAGATAATTGCAAAGGAAGGTGCGTGATAATCCGATTCGTCGCCGCGATTCGTGATTTTAATCCGATATAACAGGGTGCGATCGTGCTGATAGAAGCGTAACAAGAAGTATTGCACCCATGAAAGTGATCTATCACCCCCTTGGGAGCTATTGCCATTGATTTATCACCTGGGGCGAGCAAATAAACTCGGTCTCTTCGCCTAACGATGCAAATCGATGCTGTCTCCTTTTTTTCACTCTAGCCTGATCTTTCCATACGATACTTTCAGTCACCGTTTGCTGCAGAAAATTGCATCAGTCGCGAGATTGCACATCGATCATATCACTTTTCCATTAAAACGGAAATTAATGCGGGCCCCCCCCCTCCCCGGGGGACTTATTTCGCGTAAACCTTCGGTGAATTCACGTTGCAGAATTTTCGAAAATTTTCGCGCACTGTTAACTCGCACCCGCCAATTATTTTATATTTATTTCGTTTCTTCTAGTTTAAATTATTTTACTTTACTTTTTATTTAGCTGTATTTAATTTTCGCTTTTATGCTTAGTTTCGCTTTATGATTAAGACCACCACGTTCCTCTTCCCCCTCGCGTAATCGAGTCACTCACGCGCGGGACGGGGTGAAAATTACTGAGGAAAGCTCGTATTTCCTTTCGACGAGACAGACGTCCCTTCCCACTTCCTCAACGCATGTCCTTTTCGATTTCCTACGGCGCCTCGCGCCTTCGTTCGTCATTTGACGCCGATCGGGAGAGAAAGGCGGGGAGAATCACTCGTGCTTCGCGCTGTCCTTTTCCGCAACATTTGAAAGGGGAAAGCCTCCTCTTACTCCTCCTCCTCCGCGAGAAATGGATCAAATGTCTCCGATTTACCCTGTCATCCCGGCGAAACCTTTGATTCGGAAAGGATACCGCAGCGATTCAATAACGCGTGAAAGAATTATCATCCCGAACGCTGGCGGCGTGCAAAACTGAAGTTTTCGAGATCGTTCCTTGCTTCTTTAACACACTCTCTTTCTTATATGTGCAAGTTTCTTATGATCATAAAATTTTAATATATCGTCAGAATACAATTTAGGATAGGAAGACGCATAACACGCCTTCTCAAACTTTTTCAACAGTTTGACCGAGCGAAACGAGAATTGTTGCAAGCAGTAATAATGTTCGTTTAATTATGCGCTTTTAACCGATTTTCCTTTGGACGAAGTGAAAGTAAGATGCTGCCACCAGGTGCTGTTGTAAGCGTCCCTCGCGTACCTTCGACGGCGGCGTCGCGACGCTAACTGAGGAGCACATTCGACGCCGGAACGCGGGTCGCTTTGAAACCGGCGCTACCGGTCGCAGGGCCGTACCAGTTGCATAAAAAGTTCATAAAAATAATGCATTAATTGCGAACGAAATCTGTCTGGTCTCTCTTCTTCTTTTTCTTTCCTGTCTTTCTCTCTCTTACCGCATTTCTTCATATTATAGTTAATCAATATTTGAGAAAAACTGATATACTTGAAAATTATTTTTTAAGACTATTTTAAAAGTTCCAGTATCTCTGAATAATTGACATAATGACATAATTAAAGAATAATTAGATATATGAAGGAGATATAGTTTTAAGTGTTTAGTAATTGCTATCAATTAAAAAAGTTTATCGATAAAATATAAAAATATTGTGTTTAATTTTAACAAGATTCGCGATATATGATGTCTGATTGTATCCTTTAATGGAGAAAAAACTACTTTTGTATCCTGTAGATAGCTTGCCAATTCACTCATACCATCGTATCGATTTCTGGCTTTCTATTTCAATTGGTTTTTAACTGCGACTTTTTAGCATTTCTGTACTGATTAATATTTCGCCGGTATATGAGAAAAATATTCTCTCTCGTTCTTTGCAGTTATTAACATTTTAAATTAATATAAGCGACATCATTCTTGCACATCTGTATATTCACTTAACATAATTAGAAAGGGATTCCCAATGAATACAAACGGTATATGGATAGAAAAAAAACTAGCCTATATGTTTGTTATCCAAAGAAAAATAATTAACAAGGTTAGTGAGAGTACTGGCGCGATTATTAAAACGCAAATTATATAAAATATAACAATATTAAAATACAATTCTTTTCGTGCGTTTCGATTCTCTTTGTAATCCTCATTAACAATGCTAGTACTTAAAACGTCATCCTGACTTCGGCGAGTCACTGAACGGAGAGTTCTCATCTCCTGGTTACATGCTAATAAAATGGAGATTACTACTTCGGATCAGGCAACTCGTAAGTGATTCGTCGATGTCAAACTAAAGATGGAGTTCTAAGTATTATCGTTTTTAATGAGGACTCTAAAAAGAGTTGAAACATACGAAAGAAATTGTTTTAAATTATATCTTACCTTATATAATTTGCGCTTAATAATCGCACCATACTCTCAATAGCCTTCTTTAAATTTCAATTGAGTTTAACATTTTGAGAGTCCATTGTCATAATTTAATTCATTTAATTATTAAAAATTGTAAATGCAGAGTTAATGGAGAAAAATAATAATCGGATTATTAATTACTTTATTATTCATTAACCATTATTAAGAATTTTATTATTCATTAACAAAATTATTAACAGTACTAATGAGCATAAAATTAGTTGTTATACTCGTATACTAATATGGCTAAGAATGTTGATTTTCATTAATCTTTTAAATTATCGTTTTTGAAATATATCAAATCTACATAATAATTATTAATTCTAATATAATATCTAATATAATTTATAGAATTTGCACAAAATACACGAATATAAATATCTAATTCAATTTCAGTTATAAATTCAAATTTAGTTTTAAATTAATTAAGTGTTACATTCAATTTAATTTAAATTACTTTTCCAAAATTGCTTGTTCAAGCTCATCTTATCTATAATTATAACAAAATTCTCTTTATAATTTGATATGCCTAATAATGTGGAAAATATTTGAGGAATCAGAATCATACACATTTATAAAATAGACATATACCTATACACATTTATCGTCACGTTTATAATTCGCATTAGAAATCAAAATAGAATTCTATTTAAACTCACATTTGTTACGTTTATATACATATATAAAATATGTAATGTATAGCAGTAACATTTTTTTCAATATTATAAATTTCTTCGTAAAGGGTCGCTATTTTTATATTTGAAAGATGTATCGCCAGAGAAGATATGTATGGTGAATCAACTATTCGATATCACACAAAGCGATTATCCTCTTGTATGAGAATTGTTTTATTTTACAATATTTTTGTATTATTTTATTATCGTACTAATTAAATTAAAATAGAAGATATAATAGTATACAAAAGGTATTAAATGAAGGATTACAAAAATTTTGTATAAGATTTTAACTGTAATAATTGGAAAGTTCAAAATTGCACATATAAACGCAATAGTTACGAAACATTTACTTCTTCGAAAAATTGATCATGTAAATTAAATTTAAATCTGACCTTACGGTCGATCGGTTACTGTATTCCCACAGCAAATGCAAGAACACAGCGGATGTTTGTAATATCATCTGATGCTTGAAACGACCATTCGAAATGAGTCGTAACCGCTATCGAGCTTGTGCTATAATTTATATTTGCGGAAACAGTCACCGGAAGATATAAGCAAACGCTTGCCAGCGATATACCTACGTGGACGTGTTCCCTATAGAATTGAGACAAAATCGGACCAGATAAACTGACTCATCGTAATTTACGACGATCGATGTCATTTTGTAGGAGGGAGAAAGGGGAGGGGGAGAAAAGCTAATGATGAAGATTTATTCTTAGAAATAAATGACTCACGTAACTCAAAGCAAGATATACTTTCGCATCCTTTCGATTGTGAATGACGTTAATTGAATTTTTTTTTTAATGGGCGAACAATTGTCGAGACAATGCAAACAATTCATTCGTCACGTACACCTTTGCGGAATAGCAAATACGTATAACGTCAGAAATAATTCGATATGAATCTCTTCGTTAAACGCATTCGCGCCAAAAAAATATTATGGTATTCTCAATCGTAATAATAGATGCAGCCGATTGAAAAAATACTAGATTCAGCAAATGCATTTTGCATCAGATTTTTCGTATGCCTCGGTGCACATTTCTATTAAAATTCTCGAAAACTTTATACAAAAACAAATATTCGCGAAATACCCTGCTTCAATCTTTGAACAAAGGCTGACATTTTTTTCACAATTTTTCACAATACATCGTGATTATTTTTAAGATTTTTAATTTAAAAAAGAATTTAATTTTTATTAAAATATGAATATATCGAAGTTGATATCTGCATATTGTGGACCTTATACGCGTGCGATGTAAATATATTTTTCATTATGTTACTTATTTTTTTATTCTTTTCATTATATTTATTCTATTTTTTCATTTATTCCGTTTATTTATTTTTTTTTAATTTATTACTTTCTCGTAGGTCACAACACAAATACGAGAGAGTACATTTTCTTTATCGGTTTATAAAGTTCTCTCGAACGCGAATTAGGTTTCCACTAACTTTTCAGCTTTGATTTCCAACACCTCTGAAGAAAAACAAATTCGTCAAAAAAATTTTGTTTCACTGGAAAAATTGTTCGAACAAAACGGGGATTCGAATTTGCGGGATATTGCATGACAGGCAAACGTTATCGCTACATTCGTGCAAATGTGTAAAACGCTCCAAAAACGCATGCTCACTTCAAATGCAACGTCACTGATTTCGTTAAACATTTACGTAATTATGAAATTTATTTAGCTACACGTGCTGACCTTGCTAACTTATCTATGTAAATTATTATATTATATCACTTGGGATATATTTAACTTAAATCTAAATTAAGTGTAGTGTATTACTTATAATTCAGAGAAAATGTTTCTTTTCGTAGCATTTAACATGGAATATACTATCTGTATTATACATGATGTTGCATAAAACTCCAAATGCCGCTAAAAAATAATGCAGTAAAAACAGACATCCTGTGAAATAATTTCTAGTAATACACAAATAATCATAGCCTGTACTGTTACACATGCGATATGGTACAAGATTATTCTACTTTATTGCGTGAAATAAAATGGAATATATAAGAATAAAATAGAATTAGAATAAATGAGACTGAATAAGAATGACAAAGAAATGAATAACTAAAAATCAAATTTTTTTGTATAATGTCGGTTGAAGGCATTATAAGAATTTTCTGTTTGCTATTATGCCTTCCTGTCCGATATTGAAAACTTGAACGAGAAACAAGAATAAACATACGAGTAAAAAAATGTTCACAGCATACAAAAGTCCCATACACGATTGCGACTGTCAGCAGACGTGAAAAATATTCAAGAGTGTGCATTCGCTGCGTATTTTTGCTTCATTGGCAGTAGAAATGCGAAATTATAGTCGGACAGTTATAAACCCGTACATGTCTTGCCATCGCTTATTTTATTATTTCTGCTTATTATCACTTTATACGAAGTTTCAACATGCTTATAATAATGCACAATTATTATTAATCACATATATAATATATATTCTAGAATTTTAATGTACACTGAGAAAAAGTTTTTTTAATGAAAAAAAATATATTTTTTAAATCATATATTTTGATGCAAGTAGTTTGTTTGTTCTATTTAAATAAAAATATTTACTTTTAAGTAAATTGACATTACCTTAAGTAATTTTGTATTTTTACATTTTGTATATTTAAATAATGATTTTACAAAAAACTAATAATATTATTAAATTTAATCAAATTGTTTTCTTAGATTAAAAAATCTTGAATATAAAAATAATCTAACAGTAAATATTTTCTAAAACTGTAAGAAAAAATTACTCGATTAAAAATTATTTCTTTATTTTATTTACATAAATATTTCAATTAAAAAATGTTTAATTTGACTGTTAGTAAATAAGCTAGTAGGATCCACCGAGTAAATAATTTTTTTGTGTTAAGTAAAATTTTTTCGTGTTAACATATTTTTTCTCTCAGTGTATAGGTATAGAAAGTAGAGATAGAACTGAAAAAAATGCTATAATATAAATTAAAAGTAGTTTGATTCAATTAAACATCGAATCGAACTGTCATTAACATATGTAGTTGATTCAACTACATTTTATTCGTTTAACTATATTTTTTATTATTTTTATTTTTAATCTTTTTGTTTCATTAATATTGTTATTGGATTAATAAGATATTTCCAATTAGATTGATGCTGTTGATTCAAGAGAATTTTTTTCTCTGTATAGAAGAATATTTTAATATCGAATCCTATCATGAGTTCGTGAGTTTGAATTCGACTTATCCGAATTACAAAAAATTGAATAAGACAATTGCAAAATATAATATGTATAATAAAAATTATACATACTAACTTATTAAATAATCTCCGGATCTTTTCCTCTGACCCTTCCCTTGATGATATATGAGCACAAAGGCTTAATTCTCGAAATAATGGGTGACTCAAAAAGCACGTCTCCGATCGTGCCGAGCATCAAAAACGTTTATTTATAAGTGTCTGTTTTTCACGCAAATTTAATATATTTATCCCAGAATTCAACGAGAACAACCGCTAGACGATATTTGTATGAACGAATGTTTCGACTCTTGAAGATTTATGTCACATTATCCCCGAAATTTGAAAAAAAAGAAATAAATCACAAAAGATACACCCGAAATAGTCTGGCCTTTCAGAAGCAACATTGGCAAAAAAGAAAAAATAATGTCGTTGCTTTCGCGACAAAAATAACGCAAGTTTTGCGGCGTGGCACGATTATGTCTCAAGAGCCAAATGGTAGCAAAGTTTTTTAGAATCGAGTAATTTCATTCGCAACTACGATTTATTTCTATTATGAGAATAATAAGACACGAAGAAAATCCATGTTACGAATTTTCTAAAATCTACCGTTATTTCGATCATAAAAAAATTCAAGTTATTTTTCGACACTAACGTGTCGTTTAATTATTCGCGCGAAACATATCTGAAAGGATCTTTGAAGGTCTTTTTCTGATAATTATAATTTTTCGCAGTATTAAGAATATTAGGAAAATAAATAGATTTCAATATAACTGTAAATCAAAATGCTATAAATTTTAAGATTACGTCTATGCGAATTATGTATTGTTTACGTTATGCTTACACGAATTTTTTTCATGTAGACAAAAAAGTCATGTATCAAAAATATAAAAACTAAAGTCAGATATATTACAAATGTATAACTTGATTAATTTTTTTTATGTTATCTAATTAATTTATACAATAATTTACAAGCAATTGTATAACTTGGATAATACAAGAAAAAATGAATCAAGTTATAAAATTGTAATATATCTTTAGTTTTGACAACATAAAATTAAAATATATAATATTAAAAATTAAAAAAAAAACGCAATATAACTTTCAATATTTTCGATATTTGAATCTTTTATGATCCATTATTGAATTGTTTACACAAATAACACGTAAAAATCATAGTTACATTGTATACATGTATATTGCAGATTGTTAATATTTTACGCTCACCCTGCTATAAACTCTATTATTGTATATAATGTATACATAATATATAAAAAAAATAAAACAGAAACAGAAACCAGCAAATGGAAGCGTAGCGTCATCTGTTGAGGAATCTTGCAGTTACTTACAACTACATTCCTAAAATTTGGTCACGTGAATCCCAGCGCCGGCAGTCATTAATACAAAGAAATGTAATTAAACGATTCACTTGAGAGAACGTATGTAAAGTTCTTTCATTATCCGATCGGACAAACTTAATTAAATCTAAATATTCACGCGTACTTGCGTCTCGAAGAAAAAAAAGACGAGAGATAGCCAGTAAAAAGTCTAAAGGAAGCAGATTCAATATTTCACGCAGTATCAAAGAAGATAAAGTAAGCCTGTTTTTTTATCATCTGCGGTTTCCGCAGAGCTTTTGTTCACCTCTGTTCCTTCCTCGGATCTTCGGAAATTGAACATCTGATCCGATATAAAGGGTCACACAGTACCACAGCAAAGTTCTTTCCTTCTCTCTCGTCTGTCCGAGTCAGTCCGAGTGTGATGACGCGAGAAAGATCGAGAAAGATTGTGAATTCTCAGAGGGGCCTCAAAGCGCGTGCGTCACAGCCGGAAGAGAGGGACGTGGAGCGAGCCGGTGCCGGCGGTTAAGAGGAA
>QKQZ01081598.1:0-17364 GCA_003595255.1 Solenopsis fugax | reverse complement strand
GCCGCCGACGGTCCGTGGCACGGCGACCCATGCCGCCGGCCCAGGAATCCAGTAATTCGGTTAATCTAAGGTTGGTTGTTGCGAAACGCGACTTGGAATAAATCACTCGTCCCTTGACTGCTGTAGTCCTCCCGGAACCTCCTTCTCGCTTCTCCGAGGGAGGTAGAATAAACCGAGAACAGAACAACGTCCTCCCGCCTGAGCATCACGCCACTGAGATAAACTTATCTTCATTGTACGTGGACACTTTGATAGTATAACAGATTGCTCCTCCGATTACTTGAGTTTTATCAAAAACTTCTCCTATCGTTTACCGCATAAATATTACGTTATCGTTTCTTAATTAAGCTGTAAAAGTCTCTCTCCGGCTCTCGAGTTTTAATGTTCCACCATCGTTACGGCGTTACGGCGATATTCGCCAACGATTGATACAGCATTCTGGATAATTCCGTGACTGGGCACGTCATTATGGTGATAAGAGGCAATTTACATTTCTATATTTTCCCTCTCGACGCGATCCATTCGCGGTCACGCCATTTCGTAGACCGAGGCACTGAAATTCTGCCGGATCGTTACTCAGGGCCGATCTGACAGGTATAAAGCGAGAAGCAGAGCGAACAACCTCATCGGTGGTCAGACGTACTCGTAGCCTGTCGCCATTAATACAGGGCTCGCTCCTATGATATGGAGTCGCGCAATTAAGTATCATCCATTTTCCATGCGAGCGTGTTAATCTACCGTGCTACCATATATACGTACTTTCGATTCTGTTTCCCAACTTCAATTACACTGAAAAACTATTGCCGAGTCCGCAGTATAATATTGATCCTTTTTTTTTCAGAACTATCCACAGTCACAATTTTTTTTTTTTTTTTTAAAGGGGGAAACTATAACTAATAAAAACTACTACAATACCAGAGATACTATATGAAAGTGAGATTCGTAAAAAAAGCATATTTCTCGATTTAACTCAGACATTGTTCTGTGGCCCGGTCGATAAATAGCTTGCGTAAAAAAGGGATAACTTTTTAACGACCGAATTAACTTCGTTCTTCGTTTTGACGTAAACACCATAAAAAGAGCCAAACCCATAAAAATTATATTTACGATGCCTCAACGAATCTCTATTGTCTGTCAGTTCCTTGCGCAAGACGAAGAGTTACTTTCCAGAGTATCAAAATTCTCATTTGCTTGTTCTTCGTATATCACTCATCACTTTCGAAAATCTTTATCAAATCTTTGCCTTTTTGGTTAATTTAATAATAATGTTTCATAGTATAAAAGTTTAATGAACTATTTTAATCCTTATCATTATTTATCTCTCCAACATTCCTAGGCAGAAGAACTTTTCGTAGGATAAACCTTCAAGCGTGATATCACTAGACACTATCCCGTAAAAAAATTTAATAACAGACAACTACAAGCTGAAATTTTTTTTTTCTATCTGACTTGCATAGCGCACATGATGCTCGTAACGTATGCATCTTCGTCGAGCGCGGTTCGGCGTTTAAGAAAAATTTAGCCTACTCGAATAAAAAAGTCGCCCTGGCCGAGACCCGAAGGATACTCCGCCTTAGGAGTCACCGTGCACCTGGTGCAGACCCGCGATATATCCGGCAAAACATAGCCTTCGAAGTTCCCGCTGGGCTTTGCCGCTCCTGAAGTTGGACCGTTCGGAGACTCGTAAACACATAGGACGCACCTGGGACTCGATGTCTTTACCGATAATGCGACGCCTATACACGCGGTACCATAACTCACAATTCTAAATATTTAACGCGCGGCTGCTGCTTCGCCCTTCGGTCCCTGTGTTTCTCCCTTTCCGACGACGCGAGTGCGTTTCGCTTATACGTATGTATTCGTTTCCCGAGTCAACAGCGGGGTGCATTGAATTATGGACAGACCAATCTTCCGTCGGGTGGGCAGTAAACGTAGCTCTAAATTTCGTCGAGTATTACGTAGACGTAATGTGTGGAGAACATGTGCAATTTGATTATAATTTAACCTAAATTATCACCGAAAATGAGGCAGAGGACATTGCGACAAATCTGATTCATATAAAGTACAGTGATATTAGTTACATTTACACTTTTAATCGCAAATAAAATTGTATTTAAATTCTCATGTGTTTCATAAAGTAAAATAATTTTGAATAATCAAAGAACAAATTATCATTATTTAACTATTATTTTTTAGGGAATAATTTAAGTTTACTTTATGTAAATTTTAGTAGCAACTTTCGATTATATATTTAGTAAAAAATAAAATTGAAAGTAATATACATGAGTGCATTTACTCGCGCTGCGAAAACTTCTTGGTAGCGAAATTCCGAAATACTAGATTCTGAGTCATTTCTTTCCTGCAGTTTTTTTTCTGCTCGCTTTTCGGCAAGCTCGCGTTAAACTTCATCGTCTTAATGTCGCGTGTCCGCGATCTCCGGCTCGTCGTGTGCGAGAGACTCGTTGGGTTACTCGGACTGGACGAACGTCTCTGGAACACGTCGCGCTCTCGAGCTAATCGTTATTTTGCGTGGACAGTACGGGTGATCGATGCGAGGTACGGGTCGAGAAGGGCGCGCGACGCGCGGAGGGTGGAATAAGGGCGGCGCTCGACGCGCGAGGGGGGTAAAATCAATGATGGCCTCTTGAAAATTTCACCAGTCAAAACGGCAGAAATAGTCGTCGCTCTGCCCTCGCGCGCCGTTTTAAAGGAGCAACGCCGCCACCGCCGCCGCCACCACCGCATCCCGACCTCTTTTCGAGCGCGGGCGTGCTCGAAAATTTATAAATTTCTATAATATATTGACGCCGGCTCCGGTGGAGTTCCGACCAATTTCTGCATACGTGTCTTCCCATGCCGCACGTATACACTCGCGCATGCTACGTACGTACAGCGTGCGGAGTCACGGATAGATTTCAAATATGCAGAGATTGTTCTTCGAAATGGAGTGCAGCTGCGACCCTCGGGGTGTCGCGAATCGGGGTAAAAAATGGATGAGAAACGAACGCGGCGGGGAAAAGTGTCGAGCGTATCGGTTGTCGCGCAGCAACATGTGTTAACGTATTCACCGAGCGCTATGTGCAACAATGTTTTTCCGCCGGCGAGACAGAAAATATGAATTACGCTCGAATTATGAAGAGATCTGCCCTCATAATCTCTCTCTGTCTGCAACTAACAGTCGCTTTTTACATTATTTCATTAGATTCTCATGTCTTTTACCTATTATGTTCACAGAATTTTTTATATCGCAGAAAATATTGAAAAAACTTTTTAAAAATACAAAATGTACTCTAAATTTTTCTTAATAGAATTTACTTTTAATATAGTAGATTTCAATAACTTTATTTCCAATAATGAAATTAAACTGAATGTCGTACACTACATTTATTTTTGAACAGATTTATTTTAACTTTTATGTAATTTAATTATTCTTCATGAAATATTTATTATAATATATATTGAATGCTGAGAAAATGATGAATGTTTCCGTTTTCTTGTAACATTTTCAAATTTTCTTCTATGAAGATATTTCCCAGTGGTAATAAAGCGATTTATAAATTGCTGAATTCATTTTAATTCAATTGAGTTTTTGAAACTCCAAATTAAACCAGATAAGACAGATGAAGTTGTATCTTGTCGAGTTAAAAGATCCATAAGGAGATGTTCATATATCCCGACCTCGAAACGCTCGAAACTTCGCGTCGTATATAGCAATCGCGAAGTGGAAAACTTCGAGTCGCATTAGGCGAGTCAGAGCGCGGGGTTTGAGGGAAGATAGTGATCGATTTCGTTTTACATCGGAGACTGTCGAGCGTCTCGCGCCGAATTTCAATGTAACGGAGCTCTATAAAAGTCGGGAGAAAGTCGGGTTGTTTGCCCAGAACTACCCGTAATGACATCCGATAAATCAAAGGCGCTTCAATCTACGTATAACACGTTACGGAATCGTAGCTTATCGTAGCATGGTTTACTTCCACGATTTATTTCTCGGCGCGCGAAATGCGTCGAAGCATCGCAGAATCTCACGCACTGTTGTGTCGCACAGAATCACGGAAACATCTAGGGCGACCGGTCGCCGTCAGGATCGTTCGCTTTTCAACGGAAATTATCGGACCACGGTGAATGTAATCCGTGTAACTATTCCCCAGAGAATGAGAATGCAATCGAGCACTTGCCGGGTTTCTCTCTGGTTTCTCCTGCAGGATGGAGCAGGAAAACGGCACGACTGTCGCTAACCGCCATCGGCGTTCGTACACATCCATGCTTGTACGTCTGCACGCGCGAAAGTGTGTGTATGTGTCTGCCGCGAGGGTGAAAGACTGCGAGAAGGGTCAAGCAATGACGATCGCCAGGGGTGCTCCCGTCGCACTTTTCCGACTCATTTTCTCCGCCGATATCTCCCGTCTCCGTTCGTGCTCGTAAATGTGAACGGCCCTTAGGCGTCGGCGTGTCTGTCGTTACCGCGAGCATAACGGAGGACGAGCGGTAACGATGGCGGAGACGAGAATCCGAGGAGAGAGAGAAAGAGAGAGAGAAAAAAAGTAGAACGAACGACGTTATCGTGATCCCCGGCGATCGACATTTTACGACTGACCCTAACGCGTGTCCGATATGACGAATAACGTCGCTCGATGGGCGCTAAAACGTTAGCGTGTGTGCTAGTATCGTCCGTTCCGTTTTCCAAGGTCCATTGAGTCTCTTCTCGTGGATGCCGAAAACCATGTCACACGAGTTGCGCCGCTCTAATTCAATTGTTAAAGGGGTATTCTCGCTTTTTGGCTTCAAAAAGTCGATTATTATTTTTTTTACATTTTTTAATAGTTTGAATCTTGAAAGAGAGACAGCAGATTAAAGATCATAGATTGCAAAAATTTTTATTAACGTAAAAACTGTTTGCAAAATTGTTTACGTCTTTTTTAAATAATATTTTTAAAAACTGTTGCCACGATAATTCATTTAGTTTTAATCCGAGTAATTCTAAATTCCAAGTATCAAAAAAATAAAAAAAAAACTTTTTTTTTAAACCTGCCGGTTGCAATTTTTTAACTTGATTATAGGTCAGACGAAAACAACATTTATATAGATTAAGAATTTCTTTTAATTTTTATTTCAGATGATTGATGTATCTCTTAAATCATGGCAACAGTAAACCGGTATTTTTTTGGCATGCCCATATAGATTTGCAAATAATTGCCAAAATATTTTTTCTAATGTTTCAAAAAATTTATAAAGAATATTCAAATATTAAAGAATAAATGTACCAAGTTTCAAGTTTATAGCTTTTATACGCTTTCCAAAAAAAATTTCTAAACAAGAGTATAAAAATGGTACTGAAAGTGAGAATATACCCTTTACTATCGCTCTTTTTAATTTCGTAAAATAATGTTTTAATAAATCTTTCCTTAAAAAAAAATATTTTAATATATATTATATTATAGAAATTTGTACAATAATTCGATCTACGAATGTTAAAGAATCATCCAAAAATAAAAAATTTTGGAATTGCAGAAAGAGGAAATTTATCGATTGTGCGGCTTATTCATTTAAATAAATTCTTGATTTTGGCAAAAATAATAGTTACTACTATTTTAAAAAATTTATTTTTTGCCATTGCTAAAGACTGTCTCTTGTGAATTGGTCTGGCTAAACTCTCTTAAATTTCTTTCATTAGACTTCGAGATCAAAATTTTTATTAAGCTTTTTTAATATACTTTACTGTCTACACTGCCATTATATCTGCCACTTACTAATACAAGTGGAATTTTCTTTCTAAAGGGACAATAAAATTGTTTTTTCTCGCTCTTACTGCCCGTTTCTCTTTTTATTCCTCGGAGGAAGGAAAGCGACACGCTGAGTAGATATACTATCCAATAGCATTGTTCGCACTTGCTTCTGCTTCCCAGCGCTCTTTATTTCTTATTTATACTCGCGCTCACAGATTGTAACAGCGCAATTACAATGAAAGCGCAGTTGTGATAGTGCGCTGCGATCGATCCGGCCAGCGGTGTAACAATGCAACGTACACATCTGTAATGCGTACGGAAGAGTTATAAAAATAACTCTGGCAAAACATCATTCCGGACAGCCTCCGAAATGTAAAATGGGTCGTGGAAAGAGGATCCCCTGCGAGCAGTAGTGCCCGCGCCAGCTTTTACTCTCGTTGTCGCGAAAGAAAAAAGAAAAGAGGGCGCGGTACATTCCTAATGAGATGCTCCACCGAAAAACCAGATCAATTGAATTATTCATTGAAAAGCCTCGCTCGTGTAAATGAGATATAATGGCGGCATAGCTTTTCGTTCGATTTAATCGCGCGGAGTCACGCGTACACCAATTTCATTTGATACGTGTTAATATGCTTTTCTGAAGCACATCTGTTTCCTTTCATTTTTTTGGCCCACATTCACCAGTATATATTCTTGCGGAAACCTCATTCCTGCCTCGTTCGCAAATCACGGCAGTATGAATTAATATTTTAGCGCGCGATGTACATCCAATCATAAAGATTGCTCGACGCCGCGAAGTTGTACATTTACATAAATGCAGATATAACTTAACTTTATAAAAAGAACTGTATAAAAACTGTATCTCGATTACGCGAACGAAATATAAATACTTTGTCGCTTGTTTATTAAAAATAAATCGCTCTAGCATATCGAAAAAATGCGCCGGTCGGAAATTACGAGTCAAATCGCGACGTGTGATGCCAGTTATTTCTGAGTCATTTAAAATTAAATATTAAAATATGCGACACGTGACGATTTTAAACTTAAAACTGATACGTCATATTCGACACGGATAACTCACGCGGTCACGTTATAAGTAGCTGTTTTATAAATTTTTAATATAGCTCTATGGATACTTTTTAATATTTCTGTTAACGCTTTTCTTCTGTTTTATAGATTAGCATTTAATTTTTATCTAAGTGATGTGCATGTGCATATATGTATACATCTTACGATATGTGTATTGCATTGTACGTAAGCACACTTGTTGGATGTAAAACACAGAAGATCAGTTTTTGTCGCATATCGCTGTGTCCATTTTTCGTGGAGTTAAAGCATTTTCAAAATCCGACTCAGACGCGCTACACATGAAAGAACGTCGCCTATCTTTTGCATGTAATTTTACATCTGTATTATAAAAAAGTATAAAAACACGTGTAGTAGTATTTTTCAAGCGCTTTGAAATATGCTAATTCCATCAATAGTTCGTGATCGCGATCGATATAACCATTAATATCGCATCGCAGCGAAATGATTTCGTTCGAAAACCGAAACTCTAGCGTTTCTGATAAAAGCACGATGATTCATCTCGTTCAACTAATTTGCGAGATATCGTTATTAATTACGAAAATGAAATTAATTTCGTTTCGAAATTGAATTTCATGGTTTAAAGTAAAAATTACGATATACTCAAATTAATTTTTCATTATTTTTCATGTCATATTTTTGTATCTCAATAACATTTACGTTATATGATTTTAATAAGTAATGAAAATATAATTGTTAATTGTAATTGTAAATACATGCATACTAATTATCATAATAAAACACTCGCGCAGAACTTTGCTCGGAACTCATATAATAATGTTGATCGTACGTGTTAAACATCTAAATTAACAAAAACTTCAAAGCTCAATATAAAAGACATTAATCCTTTGAGTATTATAGGTGCACATATAAATATATAGCATCTAATTTATGTATTAAATAATTAATGTTTATAAATAAATAAATTAGAGGAAAATATTTTAGTAAAAATTCTGCAGGTATGTGTTATGCAACCAGTCGGATTTTAAGCTTAACATATAACGCTAAGCATCGCACTGTTTCATACTCAAAAGTTTAATATGTGTTCTGCTCTAGATCGTTAATGATTTCAACATGGTACCGTGAGTATAGATAGCTTCCACAATATTTTTGTCGCGCATGGCTTGTATATTCGTGAGTTCTCGTGTATAAACGCATATCTACTGTTGCATATATCGAAGATTAGGAACTCTTTTGTCTCCTCGTTTCATCAATTGTTCACCATTTTCATACATTATTGGTCATAAAACACCACGATTGTTCTAACAAGCTTCAAATGCTCGTCGCGCAATGAGTTGTAAAACGATTAAAATGATTCAATAACTATCGTAGAAACGCGAAGATTTGATGAGAAATTAATCTCCGCGATCTCACTTTATAATTACGGGATATACCATAAAAACTGAGCTTCTCTCAGCTTTCGTTATCTTGCACCATTTCAAACAAATATTATTTTTAAAAGTACTTGCTTTCACTTTTCCTCAAATATATATTTATTACATTATTTATTACTTACAGAAACATGTATATATGATATATAAATGTATATAAGTGTCCGCGAGGTATTGAATTCAGTTTGTGGATTTACTAAACCCAAATGACTGTGCGAATCAGTCATCCCTGTGGGGCAATCGATCGTGAGAAAGCCAGGGATTCGTGTCGCCCTCTCTCTGCGGTGGTAGGCAACGGAGCAGGAAGGGGTGCTCAGCTGGAATTCGCGTAGAGTGGCCTTGAACCACCACCGGATATCCTGCGCAACGTCATCGTCCGTCGACAAAGACGTTGACCTCGGGATATATTTTCTCCGGAGCCGTGCAAGCTGCCAAGCGTGCATCGTATATTTAATGCTCGGTTAATCACATGAATGCAATATCATTTATATTCTCTTGAGTATCTTTTACAGTAATCTGTTCAACATTTTCTTCAAAATCGCTTGTAATAACGCATTTTGATTACTATCAGCAGAAGTCTTATTGAAAGAGATATAAATGGAATAGCAAAAAAGAATACCACTTAAAAGACTCATTTCATAATCAGTTGAAATTGTATTTTTACTAAACAGCTGAGTAATATACGATTGAGGTCGACACCAATTTAAATTCTTGAAAGCAAGCATGTTCAGATATATAATTTTCCGAAAGGTCCGTGTAATAATACGAATAATTTGGCCTATTTTTAATATTTTATATAACTTTATATATGTTTTGGCTGTATTGATATTTTTTATTAAGAGAAATATATTTATGTATATTTTAGGGAATTATTATATTTATATTTATAGATGTGATTCATTGTTCATCCACAAACTTAACAAATTAATACACGCTTTGTTGGCTCCGTTTATTATGAAAATTTCATTAAATTTTGCGAAGAAAATCTATAATTCTGTATTGTTCAATGAAGCCTGAAGTTGATGAACACTGAATGATAAAGGGTTCCGAGCTTTCCTCACGGGTGGCGCCACGAGATGCAAGCTCCAAAGCTTTCGCTGCAAGCACAGCTTCAGCATCAGAGATGCTGCCGTCTACCGGACGTTGGAGTGCGGCTCTCCGAATAAGCGCTGGTTAACAATGACCAATATTTCCGGCCACATCACGAACGTTACCTTCAGTCGAGTGAATCATTTTTTTACATTTAAAAGATGAAATAATGAAATTGGTATAAAAAAGGGCTGATTCATCAGTTTTTATTGAGACATCGTGATGTCTGATGCGCCCCAATTAATATTATCAATTAAAAAAAAAAATGTCAGTAGGCAACTTAAAATTGTGCTTGTGCCACGAATTTCAATACCTATTTTTTTTTTCAATCACGTAGAAGTTCCAATTTGCGCGAATTGTCCTCCATATCGATCTTGAACTGGTATTTAAACGCGGACGTCTCTAATCCGGTCGCTTTTCGACAATGTGCCGCTTTTTAATCGTTCACCGATGGACGAAACACAGCCTGTACAACGTGGGTGGTGAGATTTATTCGCATTTATTCTGCCGTCCGATCGCCTTGATCTTACGCTTCAAAAGACCCCGCTTTGCTCGAGCGGCGAGCGCTTTGCAATTATAAAAAGGTCCGCCCTCCTTTCGCCCTAGCCCCTTCAGTCCCACCCTTTCCCCACTTAGTACTTTCGTTTTTTTCTCCCTTCCTTCTCTTTTTGTCTCCCTTTCTCTGTCTTTCCTTCGCGACGACAAGCACAGAGCGAGCAATTGCTCGAGGATGGAAAACCGTTCGGTGTACGGCGGCGGAAGCGACGGAAGGGGCGGGAGGGAATTAAAGGGAGAAAGGGTTGCTGAACTTCTAGCCCCGTTCCTTCTTCGTTATCTGTTTGGGCCGGACGCGCAGGCTTTTTAATTACGCGGCTAACTAATGAGCGAAATTCCTTACTTTCGAATCGCGAGGATGCAAGGTGGTACCCGTGCGATTAATTCGGCATACCGAGGATGCAACTGTTCCAAAAGGAGAGCACGGAGTAATTTGTCTTTTCGCTCCTCTCTTTCCCTTTTATAATAAAAAAGAGGCGACACGAAAAATCGTGACGTCGGTATTTTGATAGTTGGCGATAGTTCATTAATTTTTTTATAAATGTGATGGAAATGTAATCTGCAGTTAAAATAGTATTATCAAGGATTTATCGCTTTTAATTAACATTTAAAAAATTAAAAGATGAGAAAGTAGTAATTATAACGTTCAACCGCATTTTAAGAAATGTAGGGGTATGACATGTTTCATACGACCGAAATAAATAACTTCCCCACCCCTTATCGCTTTGTCTCTGTCCGCCCTATGGCAAACCCTTTTCTAGGTACCTAACTGCTGCGTCTCTGAGTAATTGCGATTTAACTGGATGCAGGTAGGAGAAAGGACGACCGCAGGACCGAGGACCGCATTAAGTGCAGGAAAGAGTGAAATCGCAATTAATTACGTTCAACCCTTCTCGTTGTCGCCGATGTCCGCCGAAAGGTTGGTCAGAGATGTGCGGAGAAGCAGAGAGGCGGCAAGCCGGAAAGTCCAATAGCTTAAATGCTCTTATAAGCCCATCGAATCTTTTACGAAAGCTGCGCGAAGCCCTTTTCCTTATTTTCTTACGTTCTATCTTTAGAAAATCGCAAAGTCATGTTCGAAGCATTTTATAATTTGATAGGATATTTTGCCGATAAAACGTAAGAGGCATCACTGAAACAAAACCGCTGATAAAATTAAATCCCATAAAAAACTTGTTAACAAAGAATGAAATAAGATTTCGATTAAATTATCTTTTCGGTTAAAAAATCTTTACATAAAGATTAGGTAAAGAAATTTTTACATCAACATATTTACAGTAATTATAAACGTTATTCTCTCACATGTATTTTTTTTCTATCTCAACTGAACATTTTAGTATCTATCTTGGTGCGATAATTTTTATCTATTGAAATTTTTTCTAGAAGAGATTCATAGAAAAGTTACACCCGTGCGTCCAAAAGTCGATAGTAACTGCCTCCCGTTTGATCTCGGTAGCTCGTGATTAATCAGCGCGTGTGAAGTCGTTTGCCGGCGGTGATTGGGTGGTTTACTTTGAAGAACCTTTCCACGGTTGTCGACGATGAATACGGCGGGTAGCAATTAAAGGGTTAAAAGGTCCGCGAGGACGCCCTGCACTATGCAATATAGCTCGTAGGCGCGACTCCCTCGCAGGACCTTCAAAGTATAGAGCGAGGCCAACTTCAATTCCATCGCAATCCGCTTACAGCCCCACGTAGAGCTGCTTCTATTCGTGCTACAGAAGTAAAGGGGGATGATGTACTGCCGCATGGTAAAGCCCTAGAGAATCGTACAATCGGTAGGCCTGCCAGCAATTCGATCATGCCGGATGAAGATTTCTTTTCCCTCTATCGACCATAATATTGACGCGACATTTATTCTGTCAATAGGCACGGATTTCGCTCGTAGTATTCAAGTAACTCCTGGTACACATTTTAATAGCCACCGCGCTATATCCCGATAGGTTGCGGCCACTGCGCTGCATTAGTTAAAAGTTTATCGGGTTAAATTTGTCGGAACGGCCCTTCATCGAGAGTATATTATTTTTCATCAACACGTAAACCTATTTTCGTGCGACGAGGAATTACTTTGAAATTCAAGTAAAATTTAGGTGCACACGACCCATATAACAGAAAACGCTTTCCAAGTAATCCCCTGTGCCTGTAGCGAGTCACGTACACCCTTACCAACGATCCTGTGTACCAAAATTTATTAAGCCGCGTTCGCGATCGATTCCAGGAAAGTTGACGCAAATACAGGCCGTGAATTATAACTTACAATAAAGGTATTAATTTTTGGGCTACGTAAACAAAATCGACAGTTTAATACATGCAAAAGTATTCGTATCTAAATTTATTTTTATGCTTTATACGTAATATACGCGGAAATTGAACAGAATTACAAATATCATCATCGAGAGAAGATTTATGGAAAAATGCAATAGTTAGTTATTTAAAATGCCCGGAAAGCAGCAGTTGCTGCCTGTAATGCACTTAGAATTTATGCAATGAAAACGGTAATTAATGCTAAATCACATTGCCGAGCTTTTGCGTTGTATAGTGTAACAAGAACGCCGTGATCCTCAAATAAACATTGACTAATATTATGCACGAGCACATGCAAAAATGGTAATATTCGTTATCAAAGGATCGTACGCTTTCCATGAACAATTAGTCCGAAGCTTTATTTCATCAACATTTAGTTAAATAAAAATAAAATAAAATATAATATATAAAAGGATTATAGTATATAAAAGGATTTCTTGGTATTTTTTTCACTTTTATATTTTTCTTATCTCATGGTTCAGTATTATTTTTCATTGAATACCACATATTAATAGAAACCTGTTGCAGTGTATCTCTAACTCGCATACTAAGTAGAATCTCGTTTGCAGCTTATAATGCTAGAAGTCTGTTTTTTTCGTAAGCAGCGCGTAGCAATATGAGAGAACGTCGTGTTTAAATGCCGATCGATTTTTTTTTGTTAAGAAACGCGTTACACGAGGCGGTAATTTTGGAGTATCGAATGGCGCGTGGGGTACTGCCGCACGGATGGATGATCGATATATCTGTTGATGTGTTATCGTTTCTGACGACCACTTCGGACCCTACCTTGATCGCGCAGGGTCTCCTGACCATCCCTTGTCCTCCCTTAACCATCCCTCTTCCACCTTCTTCCATCTTCCGTCCTCCTTCAACGCTCTCTCTCTGTCAACGTGCGTCTCTCTCACTTTCTCTCTCCTTTCCACCCCATCGTTCCTGCGCTGCCGCGCTCTCTTCCGTCCTCACGCTCTCTATCTCCATCTATCTCTTTCCGTTTCTCTACACAGCTTTGAGCGCCACCCCGCGTTTCCATAGCGATAGGTAAATGGAATCCGTAGTGAAGCCGTTGCCATGGGGATTCGCTCCACAGCCTCACCTCGACTCACCTTACCTCACCTCGCCGTCCGTGCTTTAGCCTCTCATCCCGCTTGCTCCTTCGACCTGATCAAAACGCGGCTGAAGGCTAGTAGGCATCGTCTCCGGCATCGGGCATGAGTAACGGCGTATCGCCACCGTCTTTGTCTTTCACTTCTTCTTCTTCTTCCTCTTCCAGACAGTTGGACGCCTTTCTAACGACGCGACGTACTCATCCGGAAGAAACAACGGTGGAACTTTATTCCGCTGCCGCGACGACCGTTGTTCCTTCCATCCGTAGAAAAAGGGGTATAAACAACGCGATGTAAACGCTGTCGTGCTTCTTTCCACCCTAGCCGCACGTCGAACCTATTACGATGCCGCCTCATGAAAGAGACATGAACCGATCGCCCGAATAGAGCGTCGTGTCACGTGTGTTGACACGAGTACGCTCAAGCGCACGGTGGACTCGCGACGTAACGATTTATGTGAGATACATTCGCATCGGAATGGAAAAATCGTGGAAAAGTTTCAAACTTGTTGTATAATTTCAAAATACTATCATGCATTCTGATATGACGATTTAATATGCGACATCTTCTATATTAAATTAGTAAAATCGATATGAATTAATTCGTAATATTCGTAATTTCGTTTGCTGTCGAATTGATTCGAAGGAAACCGTTATCATCTTGTACTTTTCATGATGAAAAATTCTTCAGAGTTATTACCTAAGCGCACATCTGCTTCTAACGCACACTTTGCCATTAGCGACAGGATTAATGAGCGGAGAGATGTGTCCTAGGTAAGACACAATAGCGCCGGCAATTTTTTCCTCAGACTGTAATTACGCGTGTTCTTAATGAGAGGAGCTTGCTGGCCCGGAAGTAACAATGAGGGAGAATCTGCTCCCGTGTCAGATGTTTATACGGCGTATGGCGGAAAGGTGAGAATCAGGTTCTCCTACGCACATAGCGGCGACGTGTTCGTATAGTGCCTAGTTGAGTACGTTGCTGGTACATCATGTCGAAGTTAGACTGCGGGAATTAGTTGTGCGCGGCTCCCTAACGACATGACGTACACCGCAGCCAATTAGGAGTTTGAGTCGATAAATTACGCGTTTCTCGAGATACGATTATACGCCGGTGACAGCGTTAATTGCCAATTCCAGGTCGCGAATCTGTCGCGTTGTATATTGCGTTAGGAAAGCAACCTAACTGGAATCTTCCGGCGAAACAACGCAACGACCATCTAGCGCTATGCGAAAACAAGATTCACGAGGCAAATCGTTATCCCAGATTGAATTTATCTCAACGCGCACGTTGCTCATAAATGCCACGCACTACTGCTGACACACAAAGAAAGCATTTCATTTCGTTTTTTGTTTCACCAATCGTCATGGCTAATGTGCAAATCGCGCGATGCATCAGATCGGCAAAGGATTCCATATCGACGGCTCACTCACGCGCAATTCTCGCGAAAGACACGTTGTAAGTGCTCGGCACTCTGTATAATTCGCAGGCAGTATTCGCTTCAGTGGCGTGCGCGCTCTGCGGTATCCTCGGCAACTTTACTCATTAGCAATAATTTGATTTGGAACTCCATTAACCATTAAACGCTGCCTGAACGACGAAGTGGATACGCACACAATTTCATCGTCATTCACTTGAATAGGTTAAACTTCTTTAATGGATGCAATGTCTTCTATCGACACTCAGGTATCGGTGACACATCGAAATTATTGTCCAGTTGTTAATAATAATAAAAAAGAGGAAAAATATCCCCAACAAAAACAGATCAAATTCACAAGAAGATCAACGTATGGTTAAAATAAGCCAAAGTTAATTACGAGCACGAGATGCAGCGTTACGTATTTAAGAATTGAAGAAACGTGCCGACATCATAAAAAATAATTATGTACTTTGTATAAATTCAGAATTGTTTCCCATCGCTCTTCTCCTTTTTATCTAGATTCGCGATCTTGTCGATTTCTTCTTCGTCTTTTCATTACGCAATTCTACCCTCTAATTCTCACATCGCCAATTTACATGGCAGTACATACAGTTTAACTATAGTTACTCATTGTACAATACTGTACATAGTGCTGTTAATTAGAGACACGTAAAAACCGAAGTTTCGAGTATGCTGCGCTGTAGCTACTATTCGTAGCATAAGAAACGTGAAGCTTGAGTAAAGTAGTGCGTAGTAAAAAGCATAACTGAAATTTTTGCCCGAAATGATTAAAGTCAGAAATATTTATCTGATCAGCGATAACGTTTTTCTCTCTTTTATACTTGTAGCTCAATTAACAAAAATTTCTTTTCATTGTATGTAATCGAAAATTCGTCAGCATCTTGGCATCTCTTCAATTAGGAAAAATTTACTCTAAATTTGTCGAGAAATTTATGGACAAAAGGAAGCGTGGAGGCAAGCTTGAGATACCTTGTATTATTATCGATATATGTTCTTGAATGATCAAAGACGATTACACAATCAGAGCTTTACTACATGTACGTCTAATCCTACCGAACTTGCGTACTCTACGTAAGCAGCTTAGCCTTATTATCGACGTAGAATTATAATTAACAGGCCCTTCTCTAGGAAATCTGCCTAGGGGATCGGCGCAACTGCTATAGACGCAATAGACGTATTGCGCGAAACGAGATGCTACGGTTTCGCTGCGCCACGTGTACGTGAAATATCGATACCTTATAGGTAAATGCAATGCCGTCTCCTTCGCAGTTCCGATTCCGCGATCGGAATTGGGTCAGGCATGCGTGGAAATGGATTATCTGCTGGAGCAGAAAATATTTGTCGCGCAAGCGAGCGTGGAGAATCCGTTGCATTCTTCCTTATGCATTCTCCTGTACGTATTTAATGCACGTTCATGGGAGATATATCGGCTTATTTCTTTTCAGACATGTGTCATTATTTAATCAATAATCAAATATCTGTTAATTACTTATATTGAATTAAATTAAATGCTTATAGAAATATCTACTGCTACTTTCTTGTATTTTTGAATAATTTTAGACTATTTCATTATATTTATCTATTTGATTATATTAAAGTTATTTGTATATTACCATTTAATATTATGTCGTATTAATATCACAAAGATATTAACCTAATAAAACTTTTTGATGCTCTACATTCAAAGTGGTAAAATCTAATCGCTGTTAAATTATGGGAATGTCATGTTACATTTTGATTCGTCGCAGTATGATTGTGCCGCTAAAATGGAACGTTTGACCTGCTCATTAAGACAACTTCTGGGCCGTGAAGTGCCTGAGCAAAGCGCAGAACTTTGATCGTCTTCGAGTAGAGAGCTCGTAACCGCAGCAGCCGGGGGACCGACACGGTTACACGCGCTAATCAAAACGATAATGAGATGTCGAGCCATGATTAACATCTCACCTTTACGTCTACCATCTTCTTTCAATACTTAATGAAAGCTCGCACCTTCCTTCTTTAAACGACTTTTATTCCACCGCGCTACTATCCTTCATCGAGGTCGCGTTAATTACCATCACATTAAAAAAATTCCTTTTACAACAGAACAGTTATATCTCTGGTGTAATTTATGGATATATTTACGTAACAATAAAAATTAAATATCTATCATATAACCAATTAGCTTTATTAATGTCATTAATATCTTTCATATTTGCTAATTTTAATTTCTCATTTTCTCTGTTTCAGGTGAGTATCCATTATAAATTTGTGCAAGAGCTTTGCAGACGAACATACTAATAATTAAGTTTCCGATTTTCTGGTAAGTAATTGCTTAGTTTGTTAATTGGAAGCATGTCCAACTGTTTGAAAAAAATTAATATCAAAGTAGCGAATAAATTAATAATTACGTCCAACATATATATATGAAAGTGAATGAATGAAATATTAACGTAATACACACAAATAATATAGTTCTCTTACTATATATATGTCTAAACGAACATCATATTATTCGAATTATTACGCGAATTATAATATATCTTTTTAAATATTAAGATCGTATTGATAAATTTTCATTCTACCGAATTAAAATATGTTACATTTAATATGTAGTATAACGTAAAAAGTTAAGATAATTATTATAACATCAAGAAAATTTAATTATACATATATATATATATATATATATA